>JANHAO010003588.1:0-25874 GCA_026873985.1 Saraca asoca | reverse complement strand
ATTAAATATATATATAATAATTTTATATTAAATAATTATATATTTAATATAATCAAATATATTATTATTTAATAAAAATTATTTATTATATTTAATAAAATAAAAATAATTTTATGAAATAAAATAATTATTAAAGGAAGAGGAGAAATTTTTTTTCTGATTTAGTCATATAAGAAAATCAGAATAACTAAAAGGAATAAGAATTTCAAATAAAGGTAATGGGTTAAAGTAGGCAAGGATATCAATTTTACTCACAAGTGAATTAAATAAGATTTCATGGAATCAATTTTTTAATTCTGTTATCAAGTCCTAAAATCATTCCAAATGGGGCCTAAATCTGCTGTATTTATAATGCAAGACTTGTTGGTTGCGGCTAAGCCACCAAAACAACCGACCCCGGTAGTTTATTTATTTTTCTCATATATGTTTTTGTGTTTCTTTCTTGATTAATGTATAGTTTGACTGACTCATATAATAAATAAGTTCTTCCAAAAAAATTTAAACTTTTTCAAAATTTTCTTAGAATTGCCTAAAATTATTTGATTTATAATGAAATTTAGATTTTTTTTTCAATTTTTTTATTTAAAGAATGATAAGTAAGTAACTTTTTAAATTTTATAAAAAATAAAATATTTATTTTTTCTCTTTTATCAATTAATGATTAATCAAATAATATATTCATTTGTTACTTTTTTGTCATTCTCATGATGTCAAACTTTACTAAATTAAAAAAATTATTTATTAAATAAAAATTTATATAATAAAAATAAAAAATAAATTTTAACATTTAACTAAAAAATGTTAAATAAAAAAGTTTACAGATTTTATGTATTTATTATTTTGGTTCCATTTGCTGCCAAAAGGAACCCCGCAGTGTGGCATACGGAAACAAATATTTATGACACCTGAGTTTGATATATATGAGATTAGAATAAAAGAGTTATTTGACATGATTAAATATTAAATCTATTATCACAAATTTATCTAAAATAAAAAAATTATATATTATTGACGTGTGACTATGCAGAAGAACAATGCATCGTACCAACAATCGTCTATTTTTTGAAATATATTATTAATATGAGATAGTTATAATTAAACAAATTTAGTTTAAGGACATAACATGGATTTTATTGAATTGAGCACAAGTTCATAAATTGTGAGATTCTAAAAAATTATAATTTTATAAATTAAAGACTCTTTAAGAGAGATACAATATAAACTGTGTCATCTAATAAGTTTTTATGGAAATTGAATACATGATTTATATTGCTAATAACGGGGCAAAGTATTATTAAAAAAAATAAAAAACAAAATAGAGGAAAAGCTGAATCACAAAGAAAGAGAAAGTTGAAAACTCGTTACACGCAAGACTTTGCAGAGCTGTCATTATAAACCATAAACCCTAGACTGGGAGGCGTAGACTTATTCAACGCTTTAAGTCTTCCACATATTATAGATGCAAGACTTGCTGGTTTGTGGCGTAGCCACGTATAACAATTGACCCCACTTCCTTCTTTTTTTTTCATAAATATTTATTTATTTATTGGAGTGTAATATATATTAGATGTTATTATTAAATAAGCATTCATTAAATAAGAAATTTTTTTTAATTTTATACCATAAAAATAAAAGCAGGCACAAATTTTTAACTGTAATTAAATTTTTTTAAATAAAAATTTACATATTGTATATTAATTTTTTGAAAATCCTTTTATTTATTGTCATTACTCCTTGATATGCTGCTAAAAGGGAACCCGCAACACAATGTAGAAACAAATGTATACGTCACTTTCTTATGCGAGTGGCTCTAAAAATTTTAAAAATTGAGCTCACATTAATAACGTTAAAGATTCACTTATGGAATTTCTAATTTGGATGGGTTTAAAGATTGTGAAAATTTACTTTACAATAATAATATTAGAAACTTACATATGGACTTTCTTATAATGCAAGTAGTCCAAAAGTTGTAAAAATTAAGTTTATAACAATAATGTTAAAGACTTACGCATGAGCTTTCTTATTATGTGTAGACTTTCTTATTATGTATAGATAAAAATTTTGGAAATTGAATTCACATTAATAATATTAAAGATTTATGTGTGAGAACTTTCTTAAGCAAGTGGGTCTAAAATTTATAGAAATTGAGTTCATAATAATAATGTTGAAGATTTACGAGTAGACTTTCTTATGTAAGTGGGTTCAAAAATTATGAAAATTTAGTTCACAACAATAATGTTGAACATCTACACATTGTCTTTTTTAAGCAAATGCTCCAAAAATTGTGAAAATTAAGTTTGCTGAAGACTTACGTGTGAATTTTCTTATGCAAGTGGGTCCAAAATTTATGAAAATTGAATTCACAATAATAATGTTGAAAACTTACTTATGGATTTTTTTTAGGCAAATGGATCCAAAAATTGTGAAAATTTAGTTCACCACAATAATGTTGAAGATTTATGTGTGAACTTTCTAACATCAGGTTCAAAAATCGTGAAAATTGAATTTGCAATAATGATGTTGAATATTTAAGTGAGTGAGTCCAAAAATTATTAAAATTTAGTTCACAGCAATGTTGAAGATTTATGTTTGAACTTTCTTACATAAGGTCTAAAAGTTGTTAAAATTGAATTTACAATAATAATGTTAAATATTTAAATGTGAACTTTCTTATGTGAGTGGATTTAAAAATTATGAAAATTAAGTTTTCAATAATAATGTTGAAAAATTTAAATATGAACTTTCTCAAGTGAATGGTCATAAAATTGTGGAAATTGGGTTTACACCAGCAATATTGAAAACTTATATATAATTTTTTTTTATGTAAATAACTCTAAAAATTATGGAAATTAAATTCACAATAATAATTAAAGATTTATTTGTCCATTTTCTTATACAAGTGATCCTAAAATTTTGGAAATAAATGTGTATGAGTAAATAAGTTCAGATCAGAGATGATGACAGACGGACCAAGAGACTGTATCTATGAAATTTCCTAACTTTAGAGAAATTATTTTAGCATGGGTTTAGTCCATGAAATTTTTTTTATATGTTTTAAAAATATGTTAAGATAATCTATTCATTTCTGGAATATCCTATTTAAAGGGAACTATAGTTTTTTAAATTTATTCATTTTTTCTTTTGGTGTTACATGGAAAATTGTTCCATCAAGCATTACACGAGTATTATGAATACAAACAAAATTACTAGAATGATTATTGAATATCAAATAAGATGAAAATTAATTTTACTTATATCTTTAGTATTTTTAACAATTTTGATATATTTGTGTTCAAATACTAATATCTTAATTGAAAAATGTTATAAATTTTTATTTTTATTTCTACTAAATTTAAAAGTGATTTTTTTAATCCGACTTGACATAATTAAATATTGAATCTGCTGACACAAATTAATTTGAAATTATATATATGATTGTGTATAACTATGTAAAGGAATTTTGTATTACACTAACATAAATAGTCTATTTTATAAAATATATTATTAATATAAAATAGTTATAATTAAAGAAATTTACTTTGAGGATATAACCGAAATTTTATTAAATCAAGCATCAGTTCATAAATCGTGAGATTTTTAAAAATTATAATCTAGATTCTTAAAAATTATAATTTTATAAATAAAAACTCTCTGAGAGAGATATAAATAAATTGTGTTGTGATAAGTCGTAATGAAAATTGAATACAAAATTTATAATCATAATAAAATATTATTAAAAAAAGGTAAAATAAAATAAAAGCTGAATGAAAAAGAAGAGTGAGAAAATTGAAAAACTTGTTGCATTAAGATCCAGAAGAATTGTCACTGTAGGCCCCTCAATGCATTTTTTAAGTCTTCCAATAATTTCCAGACATAGATGCAAGACTTGTTAGTTGTTGCGTGGCTGCATTGAACGATTGACCCCACAGCCTTATTTTTTCATAAATATGTTACTGTTTATGTGTAATATATGTTAGATATTAACTCTATTAATTAAAAAAGTTAAGTATTTATAAAATAAGAAAATTTTTATACCATAAATAAAAGCAGACGCAAATTTTTAAAAGTAAATTAAAAAATTTTAAATAAAAACTGTAAATATTTTATAGTATTTTATTGAAACTTATTTATTTATTATTGTGGTTCCTTGACATGCAACCAAAAGGGAACCTGCAACACACTGTAGAAACAAATATATCTAGCAGTTTGTTGATATGAGTGGGTCCTAAAATTGTAGAAATTGAGTTTATAAAATTAATGCTGAAAGATTTAAGTGTGAACTTTCTCATGTAAGTAGTCATAAAATTGTGGAAATTAAGTTCAAATAATAATATTGAAGATTTATATGTGGATTTTCTTCGGCAAGTGGATTCAAAAATTGTGGAAATTAAGTTCACAAAAATATGTTTCTTTATAAGAATAATTATTTTCAATGACAAAAAATTATCATTAAATGATAGTAATTTGTCATGAAAGATTTTTAATGATAATAATATTTTCATATAAAAATACCCAATTAATTTCTAAGACGGCAAATTGTGCTTATCACTAAAAGTTTCTATTTTATGACATTTAAATCTTATTGTAATTAAAAATCATATGAAACAACTTTTGGCCATTTTCAAATCTATTAGACTTGCTCTCCCTAGTGTCAGGAGCCAATAGCTCTTTAGCTAAAATCATGCAGTGCATATGGCCAACTCTTGGCCAATATGTCAACCTTCCAATAAATTTGAACTACATTTGGATAAATAAAAAGGGCTTTGAGGATTTTATCGCTCAAACAACCAAAGTCATATGCTCAACATGTCAACACACAAACATGACCGTATAGTTAAAACATTCACACATACTAAGTCTTAAAGAACATGTTATACAAAAAGCCTCTAGTGTATATCAAGAAAAGGCTTTTTAAAATAAAGAAAATGACAACTCTATTTTATTAATATATATCTTACTACATAGTTTTGAGTGTGTAGGGAGAATCTCTCAACCACCACACTTTAATCTCTAACTCGTGTCACAGTGCTCAATCGGGTTATTAGATGCGTCCCTTAAAGTGTATTCTAAGCCAAAGTCCAATAATAGAAGTGAACATACATTTTCGGAGTTGACATAAGGGCTTTCTTCTAATTTGAAAGGGTTCTAATGCATCATCTCATATGAAAGTGAAGATAAAAATGTAAGGATCACAATCATGTGATTTTCTACTTATACTGAACAAATGATATATATTAAAATAACACAAATACCCTTACAACATGGAAAATTAGGAATAGTAATTCATAAGTGCATTTGCTCTCAAATTCATACCACAAGACCTTCTCTTCATGGTTAATTTTCTCACCAAGTTTTATCTAAAATAAAGTATTTTTGCTTGTTGAATTGGTTCATAAAGCCAACTTGTGACATTTTCCTTCAAATCAAATGTCAATGCCCTAATTGATGCCTCAATTTGACACAAGTTCCATAAAGGTTTCTCTTTTCAAGCACCTATTTCTCAAATCTTCATGTGCGTTCTTAGCTTCCACTTGGGCTTCTCTTTTGACTGCTTCGTGTTTATCTTTTGAGCTAATATCATTCGAGAGGCTTTGATAAATAACACCTTCAGCTTGACATAACTTTCATGATAGTTGTCAGTCTACTACTTTTTAGCTTTTGCCTTGACTTCCTCTTAGCATTGTCACACTATTGAACATTTGCTTCTCTTGTAACCTTTGATTAATTGCCTTCATAACTTTGGTGTCTTAGGCAATGCTGCCTCTGTTGACTTTGTGATCTACTTGTATAGACTTTACTTTCTTATCCCAACACAAACTCATGTGCCATTGTCTCCATAACTTTCCAGTTTTGTCTCCTTTGTAACTTTACCTGTCCCACTGCCTCTATAGCATTCGAGTTATTACCTCTATAACTTATGCTTACCTTACTAACTCTGTAGGTTGTGTGCACACTGTCCTCGCTCAGCTCTTGACTTGATATCTTTGTAGCTTAAGTGTGTGCTCTCTCTATAGCTTATGCACTTGCTTAGTATTTTGGACGTGTTCTGACATATAGCCCTATATCCAATGTCTCATTCAATTGATGTGAGGGGTACAAGTCTCATTTCTTGTTCAAGCATAAGTCCATTCCTAGCTAACAAAACATGTCTTGCATGCAAGTCTTAATTCTTGCTCATAAGTCTACTCACATTGGGTTCAATTAATCCACTATACTTTTGCTTCCCCACTTTCACACTCAATTAAATCCTCCTAACCCTTTCTAAATTGATATTTTTGTCATATCTCGATCATCATAGTCTTTTTTGGAGATGATACTATCTAGCATTTTGGCCCTTATGATCCCTCATAAGTTTGTGGTCTCAAGTGCTATCTCTTCAAAGTTGGTATTGCTCGTAACTATGTATTTTTCTACTTATACTGGAAAAACAACCTATAAGTATGTGCTTTTCTACTTGTACTAAACAAATGATCTATAGTAAAATAACATAAATACCCCGAAATAGGAAAAATTAGGAAACATAATACACAAGTGTATTTGCTCCCAAATTTGCATTACACTTTATGCTTGATTTTCTTACCAAGTTTCGTCTAAAATTGAGTATGTTTATTTGTCAAACTGGTTCACAAAGCCAGCTTATGGCATTCTCCCCCACTTCAAATGTTAATGCCTTTATTAACACTTTAGTCTGAAATAACTTCCATGAATGTTTCTCTTTTCAAGCATTGATTTCTCGAATCTTCACATAGGTCTTCAGCTTGCTTCTTTTAAGCTTCTCCTTTGACCGCTATGTGCTTGTCTTTTGAGCTAACATCATTTGAGAGGCTTTGATGAATGACACCCTCAGCCTGACATAACTTTCATGATAGCCATTAGTTTACTGCTCTTTAGCTCCTCATGTGACTTCCTCTTGGCTTTGTCTCCTTAAAACTTGCACCATCGAATATTTGCTTTCTTTACAACCTTTAGTTAGTTGCCTTTGCAACTTTGGTGTCTTAGGCAGTGCTACCTCTGTAGACTTTGTGATCTACTTCTATAGATTTTACTTCGTTGTCCCGACATAAACTCATGTGCCACTATCTCCACAACTCTCTGGTTTTATTGCCTCTGCAACTTCACCTTTCCTACTACCTCTACAACATTTGAGTTATTACCTTTGTAACTTGTGTTTGCCTTACTACCTCTATAGCTTGCATACATACTGTCCCTACTCAGCTCTTGACTTGATACTCTATAGCTCAAGTGTGTACTACCCCTATAACTTGTACATTTGCTTAGTATTTTGGATGTCTATTGACAAAGTCCCCACATGTAATGTCTCATTCTATTAATGTGAAAGATGTAAGTCTCATTTCTTGTTATGTGTAACTTCATTCTTGGCTAACAAAACAAGTTGTGATTTCAAGTCCCACTTCTTGCTCACAAATTTGCTTACATTGGGTTCGATCAATCCATTATACTTTTGCTTCCCCACTTTCACACTCAATCAAATCCTCTTGACCTTTTCTAAATTGGCATCTTCATGGTATCTTGATCATCATAATCTTTTTTAGAGTTAATGTTATTTAGCATCTTGGCCCTTATGACCTCTCATAGGTTTACATGCTCAAGTGTTATCTGTTTGAAGTTGATATTGGCTCGTTTCTCATGACTTTTATAGTCGATCGTAAGTATCTTGGCCCTCATAGCAACTTTTCAATGATCAGTGGCCTTTCTCTTAGCACTTCTCGAGTGACATTATTCTATGTCTAGGCCTTCGTAGTCTAGTTTGAATGCATCCTTTTGATGACTCCTTTGCTGAGTACATCCTCTTGATGGCTCCTTTTTTGAGCACATCCTTATGATAGCTCCCCCTCATCAATGGCTTTGATGGGGGTTAAGCATTGAACATCTTCCATTATAGCTTGTGTTTCACTTTGCCTATGTATGAGCAATTGTAAATCCTATGGTCATTATCGTAAAGTATGTCTTGCAACTATGTAGTGCTAGTCCGCTATACCTAGAGGTCATTGTCATTATTCCGCTCTGTGACCATGTAGCTCTAGCTCATTACGTTAGGTATCATTGTTGCTTGTTATATGATTATGATGTGCTAGCTCTTCTAGCATCTCATCTCAAATCTTATGGATAAACATTATAGCTTGCCCATTACACCTACATGGTAGTGCATGATTAATCCTTCCTAAATCGACTCTGTCCCCTCTAGGTTTACTCCTTTAAGTAAAATTCATGCCCTCTTATATAATTTTGGACTTCTCTAATAAGATTAGTCTGCTCAACATATCGAAACAGATGTATCATGCCATATGATATGCTAACTATCTGTTGTGGCCACACTTTCTATCACGACCATGTATTCACTCGTTAGGCTTTGCCAATAGCTAATATGTCCCTTATAAATATGGTCAAGTCTTCTCGACAAGACTAGGGCTTCTCTTGGAGTTTCCTTTTGTTAGATAAGTTATTAATCCACTCACTCTTTTGATTGGTTTTACAATTTTTTCGAATGCTATTACGAATGAATGTATAATTAATGTTCTGTGCTATATAGCAAGTCCACCAACTTCCATACATACTTGCACCTAATGCACCATTAACATTCCCCTAAATGCGATATCTTGCACAGTAGCTCTTGAGTTGCTCCAACCTCTTGCAACCTTCTTGGTCAAGTCCTTAGTAGCATTTCTATACTATTTTGGCGAGTGTTCACTTCACTCACAAGCCTCACATGGTTCCAACAAGCCAAATCCACCAATTATAGCTCACCCGACCTACTTTCTCTAGTACAACCAAGCTCTAATACTAACTGTGATGGGCAAGTAGCTCTCTAATCAAAACTGTGTAGCACATGTTGTCAACTCATGGTCAACATGTCAGCCTTCTAATAAATTTAAGTCATACTTGGATAGATAACGGAGCATTAAGGATTTTGTCGTCCATACAACCTAAATCATATGTTTAACATGTTCACAAACAAATATGATCATGTAGTCGAAGCATTCATACATATCAAGTTTCAAAGAACATATTACATAAGAAGTCTCTAGTATACAAAGAGAATAGACTTTTTAAAATAAGGAAAAGTTCTGAGAGTGTAGAGGGAGTTTTTAACCCACCACACTCAAATTCCTAACTCATGCCACAATATTGATTGAAGTAACCGAACAGACTCCCTAAAAAGCATTTTAAGTTAAAGTCCTAATGGCACAAGTAAACATATTTTTTCTGAGTTAACATAAGGGCTTTTCTTTTAACTTGGGAGGGTTCTAATGCACCATCCCATGTAAACATAAAGAAAAAAAATGCAAGGATTGCAACCATATGCTCTTCTACTCGCATTAGACAAATGATTTATGCTAAAATGACACAAATACCCTAAAAATGGAAAAATTAGGAAAAATAATTTACAAATACATTTGCTCCTAAATTCAAAACACAAGACCTTCTCTTTATGCTTAATTTTCTTGGTCAAATTTTGTCCAAAATTGAGTATGTTTGCTTACTGAACTAGTTCATGACGTCAGCTTGTGACATCTAGGAGTCAACCAATATTGTCACCAAATCTTTTTCCAATGTCAATATATTTATCTTGTCATAAAAAACTTTTTCAATAACTATAATTATTGCCATTAAAAACATATTATTTTTCTGCCAACTTAAATTTTTGACAATTATAAAAATTAATTTTTAGTTACAATTATTGTGAAAATAAATAAAACTTTTCATTAAAAATTATTATTTTTGTGATCATAAATAAATTTTGTCATTAACATTGATGATTTAGTGATAATAGTGAAATATTATCATTAAAATATTATTTTATAATAACAAAAATAACACTCATCACTAAATATTTATTCCTAAAAATTAAATTTTTTGTAATGGTTGAAGACTCATGTGTTAACTTTTCGTGGGAGTGGTCCTAAAATCATGGAAATAAGGAAGTGTTTATCAAATGGCGCAAGCATGTGGAAATAAGTTCACACTAGAGTTGACAGATGCCCAAGAGACAGTACCTATGAAGTTTCCTATATTTAGAGAAACTCTTTTAGCTTAGGTTTAGTGCATAGGGATTTATTTTTTGCATTTTTAAAAATATTTATGATGATTAATTCTTTTATATTTGATTTACATTTAAAAAAAATACTAAGAAATACGTGCATTTATAATAATAATAATAATTTTAGTTCAATAATTTTTAAAAAAGATGGATATCCCATTACCTAAGAATGTTTAATTATATGAAAGATTATTTTATTCATATTTCATTATTATTATCACCTCAAATTATAATTATAATTCTATTGATCAGACATTTTTGTATATCTATTAAAATTTTTTAGAATATAAAAATTAATTCAAACCTAATATTTTAATATTTTCATAAATCTTTTAAATTGAATCAAATGATAATATCACATTTTTTAGAATCATATTCTAAAAAAAATTAAGGAATCACATCCTAAAAATGTTTAAGATTCTTAAATATTATAATTTCACAAACCAAAGACTCTCTAACAGAGATATAACATAAAATGTGTCATCTAGTAAATCTTGATGAAAACCAAACATAGAACTAACAACTCTAAGTATAAGAGGAAGTATTATTAAAACATACAAAACAGAGAAAAAGCTTAATGACAAAGAAAAGTGAGAAAATTGAACAAACTTGTTGCGCAAGAGTTGTCATTGTAAACTAGGAAGACAAAAATATTTAGATCTAATATGTATTAGTCAAATGGATTTATCCAATAAATTAAATATAAATTAAACTTATTATTTAATAGTTTGAATTTGGATCTAATAATTAAATATTTAATGAATCTTGAATATCTTTTAAGTATTATTAGACCCATTTGAATAATATATTCTATAGTAAATTAATTATTATCTATAAAAAGTAATATATTTTTCTTTTTCAATCAAAAAAATTTATAATTATATGTTTTTTAATCTAAAATAGATATAAAATAGATTCTTGTTAGACTTTGTAGGATTTTTATGAATCTAGGTTTCCCACAAATTTAAAATAATGAATCTTTGATGAGTTCATATTGGATCAAATCGACGGGATTAAGTACATACACAATCTATTGCCATCTCTATTATAAATCCTCGATTTATATATATATATATATATATATATATAGTTTAGAAGATTTAAACTGTATGTGTATATGTTACAATTGTTGAACAAATTGAGCATAAAACCACTATTCATAAGAAAATAAATAAATAACAACAATGGACCTTTTGCTTAGATAGAAGCAAAATTTACATTTTACCAAAAAAAAAAAAGAAGTAAATTTTCGAAAAAATTGTTAATTGCATTGAAATTTATAATGCTTCATAACTTATAAATATGATGTACAGTTTATTTAAAATTATATATATTCTAAAATAAGTAAATTCAATTTATTTTCATTGATATGTAAAAAATCCTGCGAAAATTGTAAAAAAATAAGTTACTAAACTATCAATATACTAATTTCAACGATCACTTCTCTTGTAAATAGACATTGATATCATCTCATTCACCTTTCCCCCTATTTTTTTTTTGTATACAAATATAAAATAATTTACAATTTGATTTGTAAAATATCTTCTGTTATTATATTTACCTATATATTAATTTAATTAAACCAAAATTTAATTGTTGCTATTCAATTCTACCATAATTTGAAGCTAAAAAATAATAATAAGTTAAAAACTCAAAATTTGATTGGCATTCATATATTGCTCTTATATTTATTGATGATAATTTTATGCTCAATCAACCGTATGATTATTGGACTTGACTTTGTGGAATACAACGCAGGCAATTGAACGCGGAGGTTCCTTGTACTTGCAATTAGTGGCTATGCCTCTCGTATGTATAGAGTAATTTTGAGTTGATAAAGATCGATTTAGAAAAGAAATATTTTATTTTTTTTTCTTTTTTTGGTACAATTATTTTATTTTTCCTATTAATCAACATACGTTATATATAATAATTCTATCCCTGCTAATCTAGCAATTCTATCCCCACTAATCTAGCTCACAGAGGCTGAGTTAGTTGATTATTATCTAATTTAATATTGGATGATAATATTTCATGAATCATGATTAATATTGATAATAGAAACTTTGACAAAGCCATCAATTTATACTATTATTATCCTTGAAAACACTAGTGACAAGGCATAGAATAGGATCATTAGTCTTACTTTTAGATAAATCTGATTATTCATTTATGATAGTATTGACTATAAAAACTTTGATGAAGTCATCAATTTATACTATTGGTCATAGAAACTTTGACGAAGCCATCAAATTATACTATTCTTATCCTTGAAAGCACCGGTGACAAGGCATAAAATGAGACTATTAGCCTTAACTTTAGATAAATTTGATTATTCTTTTATGATAATATTAGCCATAGAAACTTTGACTTAACCATCAATTTATGTTATCCTTATCCTTGAAAGCATTGGTAACAAGGCATAAAATGAGAGCATTAGCTTCAATTTTAGATAAATTTGATTATTTATCTATGATAATACTGCAAATAGAAACATTGACGAAGTCATCAATTTACATTATTGGTTATATGAACTTTTGATGAAACCATCAATTTACACTATCTTTATCCTTGAAAGCATTAATGAGAATGAGACCATTAGCTTTGATTTTAGATGAATTTGATTATTCTTTTATGATAATATTGACTATAGAAACTTTGATTTAATCATTGATTTACACTATCCTTATCCTTGAAAGCACTGGTGACAAGGTATAGAATGGAACCGTTAACCTTAATTTTAGATAAACTTAATTATTCATTTATGATAGTATTGGCCATAGAAACTTTGATGAAGCCATCAATTTACACTATCCTCATCTTTGAAAGCATTGGCAACAAAGCATAGAATGAGACCATTTGCCTTAATTTTAGATAAATTTGATTATTCTTTCATGATAATATTGGTGATAGAAACTTTGACTTAACCATCAATTTACATTATTTTTATTCTTGAAAGCTTTGGTGATAAGGCATAAAATAGGACCATTAGCCTTAATTTTAGATAAATTTAATTATTTATTTATAAATTTTCTCTCTCTCTCTCTCTCTCTATATATATATATATATAAAAGACTTCTTGGTTGTGGCTTAGCCACATAGAACAATTGACCCCCTGCCTTATTTATTTTTCTCATAAATATGTTAGTTTATTTTATTGACTAAGGGGTAATTTGATTGATATAATAAATAAATTCTTATAAGAAATTAAACTTTTTCAATCATCCTCAAAGTTATTTGATTTATAATGAGGATAAAATTTTTTTTATCAAAATTTTTTTTTATTTAGAGAATGATAAATAAGTAATTTTTCATATTTTATGAAAAATAGAGCTTTTTAGAGAGTTCTATTTATCTCATTCTACCAGCTAATAATCAATCAAATAACATGTTCATTTACTACTTTCTATAAAATTGTGTTTATCATATAACTTTTTATCATTCAAATGATGTCTAACTCTACTAAATTAAAAAAAAAATTATTTATTAAGTAAAAATTTATACCATAATATAAAAACAAACACAAATTTTAACATTTAACTAAAAAATGTTAAATAAAAAAATTTACATATTTTACATATTTATTATTTTGGTTCCATTTGATGCCAAAAGGAACTGCGCATCGAGGTACAGGGAAACAAATATTTATGTTGCTTGAATTTGATATAAATGACACTGAGAATAAAAAGTTACTTGACATGATTAAATATTAAGTTCATTAACACAAATTTATCTGAAATAAAAAAAATTATATATTATTGACATATAAACCATGTAAAAGAACTTTGTGTTATACCAACATTAATCGTCCGTTTTTTGAAATATATTATTAATATAAGATAGTTATAATTAAACAAATTTACTTTAAGGATATATTATGGATTTTATTGAATCAAGCACAAGTTTATAAATGGTGAGAATCTAAAAAAATTATAAGTTTCAAATTCGTAAAAATTATAATTTTCTAAATCAAAGACTCTTTAAACTGTGTCATCTGGTAAGTTTTGGTGGAAATTGTATACATTACTTATATAGCTAATAATTGGAGAAAGTATTATTAAAAAAAAAAAACAAAATAGAGGAAAGGCTGGTTGACAAACAAAGAGGGAAAATTCAACTTGTTACATGTAAGACTTGGAAGAGCCGTCATTGTAAACCCTAGACTGGGATGTAACCACGTTGAACAATTGACCCCACTGCCTTGACTTTTTTTTTTCTTATAGATAATTGTGTTTTTTACTGATGCGTGATATATAATAGATATTAATATTAACTTTATTAATTAAAAAATTAAGTAATTATTAAATATTTTTTTTTTATTTTTTATACCATAAAAATAAAAGCAGACACAAAATTTTAAATGTAATTAAAATTTTTAAATAAAAATATACATATTTTTATTAATTTTTTGAAAATTCTTTTATATATTATTGTGGCTCCTTGACTTACTGCCAAAAGGGAACCCGCAACACAACGAGAAATAAATTTACAGCACTTTCCTAATGCGATAGGTTTAAAAATTATGAACATTAATTGGGTTTATAGTAATAATGTTAAAGATTTAATTGTGGATTTTCTTCTGTGAGTACGTAGGTCTAAAAATTATGTAATAATGTTGAAAACTTACATATGAACTTTCTTATAAATGCGAGTGGTATAAAAGCTGTGGAAATTGAGTTCATAGTAATAATATTAAAGATCTACATGCGGGCTTTCTTATTACATGTGAATTTTTTTACGGGAGTGAATTCAAAAATTTTGGAAATTAAATTCGTAACAATAATTTTAAAAACTTATGTGTGAATTTTTTTATGAGAATAGGTCCAAAATTTGTAAAAATTTAGTTCACAACAATAAAATTGAAAATCTATGAGTGAAATTTTTTACACGAGTAGGACGAAAAATTGTGAAATTTTAATTTACAACAATAATGTTGAAGACTTACACGTAGGCTTTCTTATATGAGATTCAAAAATTATGAAAATTGAGTTCACAATAATAATGTTCAAGACTTAAGTGTTAACTTTCTTAAACAAGTATTTCAAAACTTATAAAAATTGAGTTCATAATAATAATATTGAATATTTAAGTGTGGACTTTTTTATGTGCGTGGATCCAAAAATTATGAAAATTGAGTTCACGCCAATAACATTGACAATTTACGTGTGAACCTTTTTAGGTGAATTCACAGTAATAATTGAAAACTAAAGTATTGATTTTCTTACATAAATGATCCTAAAATTTTGGAATTAAGCGTGCTTGAGGAAATAAGTTTACACTAGAAATGATAGAGGCACCAAGAATCTGTATCTATGAAGTTTCTTTTTTTTTTGTTGAGAGAAACTATTTTAGTGTGGGTTTAGTACATGGTATTTGTTTTTTGTATTTTTCAAAATATTTTAAAATAATATATTCATTTCGTCAAATATATTCATTTCTAGAACACCCTATCTAAATGCAACTGTAGTTTTTTTAAATTTATTCATTTTTTCCTTCGGTGTTACATGGAAAGTTGTTCTATCAAACATTACACTAGTATTATGAATACAAATAAAATTATTAGAATGACTCTTGAATATCAAATGAGATGAAAATTAATTTTACCTATATTTTTAGTATTTTTAACAATTTTAATATATTTGCGTTCAAATACTACTATTTTTTTTTTAAATAGGTTATAAATTTTCTTTTTTTATTTCTATTATATTTGGAAGTGATTTTTTTAACCCGAGTTTAGAGAACATGAATATAACTTGATTATGTATTACATGACTTAAGTTTGATATAAATGAATTTGATTAAATATTGAATCTATTAAAACAAATTTATCCGTAATAAAAAAATTAACTGTTATTGACATATAACCATGTAGAAGAAATTTGTATTATACATAGTCCTTTTTTTGAAATATATTATTAATACAAGATAGCTATAATTAAACAAATTTACTTTAACGACATAACAAGAATTTTCTTATATCAAGCTCAAGTTCATAAACTGTGAGATTTTCAAAAATTAATACTTGTCATGGCGTAGAACAATTGACTTTTTCATAAATATTTGTGTTTTATTGATGTGTAACATATATTAGACATTAATATTAACTTTATTAATTAAAAAAATTACATATTTATTAAATAAGAAAAATTTTATTTTTATTTCATAAAAATCAAAACAGACACAAATTTTAAATGTAATTAAAATTTTTAAATAATAATTTACATATTTTATATTCATTTTTTTGAAAACTCTTTTATTTAATATTGTGGCTCCTTCACTTTCTGCCACAAAGGAGACCGCAACACAATGCATATAACAACATTTTCTGGTCTACAAATTATAAAAATTGAATTCACAGTAATAATGTTGAATACTTGCATAGAAACTTTCTTATAACGCAGTGGATCTAAAAATTATAGAAATTGAGTTTACAACAATAGTGTTGACTTAATGTATGGACTTACTTATTACGTGTGGACTTTTTTATATGAATGAGTCCAAAAATTTTAGAAATTGAGTTTGCCACAATAATGTTGAAGACTTATGTGTAGGCTTTCTTAAGTGAGTGGATCCAAACATTATGGAAATTGAGTTTACAATAATAATATTAAAAACTTATGAATGGACTTTCTTTTGCGAATAGGTCCAAAAAAATATAAAAATTCAATTCACAAAACTTACCTGTAGACTTTCTTACATGAATAGTCCAAAAATTTTGGAAATTGAATTTATAACAATAATGTTAAAAACTCATGTATTGACTTTCTTAATCGAATGGTCCAAAAATTATGGAAATTAAATTTATAATAATAAAATTAAATATTTATATGTAAACTTTCTTATGTGAGTGGGTCTAAAAATTATATAAATTAAATTCACAGCAATAATATTAAAAGACTTAAGTGTAAAATTTTTTCACGTGAGTGGTAATAAAATTGTGAAAATTAAATTTACACCAATAATATTAAAGATATATATGTGAATTTTCTTATGTGAGTGGATCTAAAGATTATGAAAATAGAGTTCACAACAATAACAATAACTAATTGAGGACTTATTTTTGGACTTTCTTACACAATGATCCTAAATCATTTTGGAAATAAGTGTGCATGTGGAAATAAGTTCAGATCAAAGATGACGAACGCACAAGCTGTATCTATCAAATTTCTTATTTTTAGAGAAATTATTTTAAGGTAAATTTGGTCCACATATTTTTTTTATTTGAAAATATTTTAGGATAATCTATTCATTTCTTCAAATATATTCATTTCTAGAATACCCTATCTAAACACAACTTTAGCTTTTTAAACCTATTCATTTCTTCCCTTGGTGTTACATGGGAAGTTGTTCCATCAAACATTGATTACAATAGTATTAAGAATACAGACAAAATGACTGGAATGAGTCTTGGATATTAAATGAGACAAAAATTATTCACGATAAAATCCGATCAACAAGTATGAGTCCAGTGTTACCCCAAATTGCAAGCTGAAGAAATAAGCTAATAGAGAAGAAAGAGGAGGAAGAAAGGAAGAATAAAAAACACTAAAAGCTTTTATCATGGTTCGGCTAAATCCAAATCGACCCCTACGTTCACGGTGGATTATATTAGCTTTTTAGTGATGATTTTTTATTTAGCTCAACGAAGATACAATGCTATGTTACTATTCTGGTAGAATGTTTGCATGCAGTTTTCTTGCTATATCTTTTACGGTGGCCTCCTCCCCTATTTATAGAAGAGGGGAAGGTTACAAATGTAATTTAGCAGGTAATCAAAATGATTATTTTTGTTGCATTAGGTAATAAATGCTTGGCATCTTATAATAAATGCTAAGCAAATCATTGTTGGACTGTCGGGGGCTGATGTATCAATTTTGGAGGCTAACTTATCGATTGAGAAGATGTGCCCTCAACTGATGATTAAGCTTTTGTATTGGTGCCCAGCTTGCTATCATAGTGACTTGGACTTGTGTTAGGAAATCTGCTAACCAGAGAAATTGATCTCATCCCTGAACCTATCTAGAATGAGCCTATTGAAGGATGGTCTAGATGTTGCGCTCTACTCAGTGAGCTGGTGCCTTTCCTAGCAAATTGGGCTCTCACATTGACCCCATCCTATGTCCTTGGTTCGTGGGTAAAAAGCTGATACCTTGCTAAGTGACCTCAATCATCAAGCGATCTGGGCCTCCTTTTCAGTTGAGCTTTACTTATTATTGGGCCTTGGCCAATCCATTTTGTGTAATTCAAAAAATACTTATAACATCAAACTCCTTAACTTTCAATTTGCTCTATGGACTGGGAGTTGTACTATGCTAGCAAAGTCTTTGCTCATGGTCTGTAGCATTGTCAAGTCTTTCACCCATAGTTTGCCGTTTAGTCAAAAGTCTCTGCTTATAGCATGCTGCATTGTCATTTCGGGTCTTAGTCTTTCATTTCATATGCATCAGGTCATGCCTCCCATTGTGGATGTCTTCAGCTATTGGCACAATAGTTTTACCTCACTGCGGATCGTCCAATTTGGTGTGGTGGAATACCTTTTGGATTCTTTGGTGAAGTCGGGCTTATCTATATAAGGCACGAAAAGTCCCTTCCCTTTCTTCACAATACAATTAGATGGGTGTTCTGAATGGTCTCTTCATGTTTTTGAAGCTTTGGCCTTTGGCTACGTGTTTTGAGGTGTGTATGGTCCACTACATGAGACTGCGAGGTGTGAATGGTCCACTGCATGTGGTTCCCATAGGGAATTGTTCCCTATGAGTTCTGGGAACTTGTCCATAACCTTTTTTTAGAGCTAATAAGTTTAGCCTCCATTTTTTTGTTCTTTTATCCTTTAACGAGCTAATTGCTTGGCATTTGACAACGGCCAAGACTTGTAAGTTCGAAGGAGGAGCCTTTGACTTTGGAAGAGGCTTGGGCAAAGGAGTTGGAACTGTTCGATTTACTTGCTCGCCTTGTGACTTGTCTTGGCTTAGTCCTTTCAACTGAGTTCTCTTGCCTTTTTATCCGATGGTGCCAGGTGTCTCTAGGCCTCCAGGCAACTTGATGAAGCTGAAGGATGCTCTCCTTGCTCAGGAGGACTAAGGAAAACTTGTGTAGCCTCTTTGCCTACACCCAACGCTGTTTCTCCCATTTAGGCACCTCGAAAGATGCTCGACTTGGGCTAACTATCAACTCAGGTGAAGGCAAAGTTAGAACGATTCCTCCTATGTGTTATAGCTGCAAGCTCACTAGCGTTTAGCTCCTCCTTAGTTAATTGTAGGCTTGCTTTATCTTGTATTTTTGATCTTATGTAGTTTCACCTCATTGTAAGAGGTTTTGTAATGAAACTCAACCTTTTTATCATTCTTTCTAAGTATGCCATAATAGCAATCTAGCATGTCATTGGCAGTCGTTAAATAAAATGAGTGTTCATTAAGTCAATTAACTTCAAACATGTTAGTGGAGCTAATGTGAAAGGACTTTAGTCAATAAATTGTGACAAAAATAATATGTGCCATATTGTATGACCAATTGCTCATATTATTTTGTTCTAGTTAGCAATGGAATTGACATCGGTATGCCTTTTATTGACCATGAGTCCAGGCAACGAAGTGCTTGAGCATTTTCGCCAACACAAGATAAGGCATCCATGTAAGTCACATTAGTGCATCTTAGCTCACACAAGAGTTTAGTACTTAAGCAATTCTTAGATGCAAGATCTTGTCTAGTTGCATGGAAACACCTCAATCCATACAAGAGTTTGGTGCCAATGGCACTTCTTGGACATGGTTTCAGTATCTTCCCATACAAGAGTTTGGTGCTCGAGGCACTTCTTGGATGCGGCTTGCACAAGAGTTTAGTACGTGGCTAGCACTTTTTAGACATAAGATTTTGTATCTTCCAGTGTAAGAGTTTAATGCTCGAGGCACTTCTTAGATGTAGCTTATGCAAAAGTTTAGTACATGGCTAGCACTTCTTGGATGTGAGGTTTTGTATTGCCTATGCAAGAGTTTGGTGCTCAAGGCACTTCTTGGATGCAAGATTTTGGAGTCAGGGGGCATGACCTGTTGCTTGCGATCTGTAGCTTTATGGGTTATTAGGCACGCTTCCACTTGCTCTGTAGGTGACTTTTCGATTTCTCATGGTGAGGCTATCATGATTACTCCTACCTTAAGTGTGTATGCACATTACTATTGTCAGTCAGCTACTGGCACCTGCTGAACTATCAGATCATAGGCAACTGATGGGTTCCCAGATCCAACGATAATGTTATGTGCTTTATAAGCTGAAGGGGCTTCTCTCTTCCCCCTCATTTGCCATTTGAAACTTAAAGCTCTACAACTTTCTTTGCACATTTCCTTTATTAACCACTACAAGTACATCTTGTTCTCTGCTACTGTCGACATTGTTTTGATTCTTTGGTTGCTACTCAGGCCTTACTCATTGGAAAGCATCCTTATGTGTGATTTTAGATCTTCTACTTTAATTAGTCATGGTGAGTCCTTCTCCATTTTGATACCCCTGGATTCCTTTGTTCTATAATTTGTGAAGCCTATTTGTCTATCATTGTTAGTTCCATTAGTAGACTCTAGGTTTTTTTATCACCATTTCGAGTTTAGCATTTACCATTTGGATTATGTGATCTGATCATTTGAAATCTTGTTTGTTGTAATCAAGGTTGTGAATGGGTGATTCAAGGTGTTCATGGCTAACCACATAGGAAGTTATTAGTCTCAAGTTTTTGGTAAGGTCTGTGTAGATGGGCGCAGGTCATGGACACCACCATCACCAAATTAGGGATGGAAATGATGAACCCAATTCACCAAGCTGGAGCGTTGTGCCAGTACAACATTTTCACGAAGTGGCTTCAAAGAGTGGTGATGTCGCTAGGGACTTTACTGCTCGTCCTGACCCCTCTGAGGGCTGTGAGACCGTTGTGGATCTGTAACCTTTAGATCGCCATGTGTTTAGCACACATGCTTCATTTGTCCATTTCCATGAGTTTCAGACCATAGCCCAGACATATCGGATCCCCAGGGGATGCAATCTCATGACCCCTTCCCTGGATGACTATGCTCCTTATCCGCCCTGGGGGTTCATTGCGATTAGCTTCTCGCATGTCATTATCAGACTTAGGCTTCCAATACACCCTTTTATTGTCAATTTTTTGAATAAAGTGAAACTCAGTCCAACATGGCTCACCCTAAACTCTTATACCTAACTCATCTCTTTAATGCTAATCTACTTAGGCAACGGTCTTCCACCACCATCAGTTGAGGTTTAGTGTCACTTATATAGTCTCAGATGCACGAGCACATCAAACGGGCTCTATTACCTCACGGCTCGACCGATAATGCACAAGAAGATTTTGCTACAAGGAGACATTAAGGGGAAATCTAATGCAGGACATTATAAAACTTATTAGTTTTATGTCTCGTGCATTTCCCTGCATGATCTCAAAAATTTTAGATTTGTAATTACTCCTGCTAAGCGAGCTTAAAGTCACAAGCTTAATAATTAATTCACATTTGTTTTTAATTTTAACTTGTCTTATTTATAGATAGGACTGGTAGGAAGCCGGCTCTGTGAGCTGAAAAGCTAGGAGTCTTAGATCGATTCACTGCCTTGAACAATCTCAAGAATGACTTTCATTTTGACGAGGACCTCTTTTGCTTCTACAAGCTCGCTCTAGCCAAAGGCATCAAACTTACCAGGGAGATAGGCATTCATCCAATAGTAGCAGTTGGTCCAACTAATTTTATGGATTACGATAAGATAATGGAGCTTATTCTCATATTGCCACCATCTGATAATAATGAGATCTCTTTGGATCTTGATATGGTCGTAGCCCCCAGTACTAAAAGTCAACCTTTGGCTTCAGCGACAGCTTCTCCGTAATAGCCATCTTTTACTCCTTAGCCCAAGGTGAGAGTCACAATCGAGGTTGTCACCCTTCTCGAACCTTCTACCAAAAGACAAAGGGTAGACAAAGGGAAAAAGAAGGTCACTCCCCATAAGGAGATGAATCAAGAGTCGTTCTTATGGAGCTACCCACCGAACCTAGCTCCAAAATGAAGGAGTACATTAAGATTCTTATCAATAACATCGACACGATTTTGGGATCCTGTAACAAGATTTAAGTACTGGAGGCCGATGAGTTCACCTGAGAGACTGGTGGGCTATGCAGCCCATCATGACTTAGTGGTAAATGAAATCTTTTCATTTTAGTTCTTCTACT
Organism: Saraca asoca; assembly: GCA_026873985.1. Taxonomy (NCBI): domain Eukaryota; kingdom Viridiplantae; phylum Streptophyta; class Magnoliopsida; order Fabales; family Fabaceae; genus Saraca; species Saraca asoca. Next base: position 3,597 of record JANHAO010003588.1, on the reverse strand, counting down.
TATTCCACAATCTGACTTGGCCTTGGCTTTTTAGGGTTTATTGGCAATGATGAAAATAGATGAAACACTCTAAGCTTGCGACAAGGAGAACGAGAACCTCAAGAGCAAGCTGGCTGTTGTTTCTACTAAGGTGTTGGATTTGATGGAGAAGGTCAAGAATGTTAAGGCCACTTTATCTCACGCAGAAGCGGATCACGAGACCGCCATAGTGAATCTTGGCCTAACTACGAATAACTTGGCCAAGGTGAAGATTGACTTGGAATTATCAGTCTATCGAGTTGAGAAAGTAGCGAGATTGGCTGGACCTACAAAACAACAAGTCGAGTCTTTGGAATAACAAGCCAGGGTAGTGAAGTAGTGAGCCAAGGCTGTTGAAAAGGAGCCAGAGACAATCAAGCAGGAGGTCACTCTTGCAAAGAAAGAGATCACTAAAGTTAAGGTGGAGACCACATTGTTAATAAAGAAGTTGAAAACCAACACTTACACTACCTTCTTTTACACTCTATGGGAGCAACACTCAGAGCTGGATTTCTCCTTCTTCGGCCAGTAAGTCATCAAGGTTGTCAAATGCTATAAGAGGAGGGCTAGTAGGGTTGGCTCCTCTGGGAAAGGAGTGGACTCTAGTGTTAAAGCTTCTCCTACTAAAGGTACTACCCAAAGAGAGGGTGATTCTCAGGTCACAGATGCCATAAGTGCTTTCATGGTAGACATCTCTGATGTTCCTTTCCTTGATCCCTAGCCTCAAGAGGGTTCGGTTCCTGATGCTCTAGCTTCTTAGGCTATGAGCCTTGTCCTTTTGTGTTCCTTTGAATTCTATAATGTAACTTTTAAACTTTGCATGAATGTATCCTATTAATGATCAAATGAATTTTTACTTGCTTCCCTTCAATTTTTGTGCTTGAATACACGAGACGGTTAACTTTGGTGTGAGAATGAAAATCTGTCAGACTACCTTAATAAACACTTTTTACATAATACATTACTTCTCACACAGGACTTTATTAAGGCTTTTATTCTATACACATAAAAATTCAAAGAATTACATGAACATTTATGCGTACTAATTTTTACAAATAATGGGGGGCTTTATTGATAATATCGGTGAAGATGTTTAACATTCTAAGCTTAGGGAAATTCTGTCCTTTCCATATCGGCCAAATGATAAGCCTTATTGTCAATAACTCTTTTAATGAGGTACGGGCCTTCCCAGTTTGGCCCCAAAGTCCCTTCACTAGCTTTGCATAGCCCCGAAAGAACAAGACTTAGAACGAGATTGTCAAGTTTATAGCTTCAAGCTTGTACTTTTCGCTTGTAGTACCTCATGACGCGCTATTGGTACGTCACAATCCTGAGGTAGTCTTTCTCACTCATTTCTTCTATAAGATTTAGACTCGCGGTAAGCAGTCGATCATTGTCTTTAGGGTTAAAGGTTCCGTAGGGATCATTGCTTCGCACTCGTATACCATCAAGACGGGGATTTCTCCTGTGGCACTACACATTGTGGTTCTGTAAACCTATAATACCTTCAGTAGCTCGTCCAACCATGCTACTTTCTTGGCCTTTAACTACGCCTTCAAGATTCGTTTGATAATCTTATTGATGGCTTCAACTTGCCCTTTGGTCTGCGGATGATCTACGACTGAGAAGCTTTTCTTGATTTTTAGGCCATTGCAAAACTGAATAAACTGCTCACTATTAAATTGGTTTCATTATCATCATAATCTGCTAAGGGACTTTAAATCTGCAAATAATGTTGTTCCATACAAATCTTTCAATCTTTGCAGATGAGATATTAAGGAGCTCTTTCACCTTTGTCCACTTGGTGAAGTAATTTACAGCCATTATCGTGTGTTTACAATTGCCATGGGTCATTGGGAGTGGCCCAATTGGTCTAATTTCAATTTTGAATTGAAATTGACTCTCTTCTTCGAGCTAGCACTTGGAATAAAGTTAAGAGCTCCAAAAGTTGAGCCCAAATTGTAAGCAATTTTTTGGCATGAGCAATCGGTGGAGCCAGGACACTTGGACTGGACTTTTGGTGCAATTCGAGCCTTCATTCATTGCTAAGCTTGGCCAAAGGTTGGTTGAGCCTATCAACTTTGTATTTGGATTGTTGTAACACTCTTGTTCAACAAGATCCGAGGTATTGCTTGGTTAGGGCTTTTTAGAAAAAATTTTGATTTTTCTCGATTTGATCTCTGAGCAAACCAACAAGTGATATCAGAGCCTTTCGTTGGGTTTTGAGTGTGTTTATTGCTTGTATATGTGATTTACAAGCTAGCTGGATTGTACATATGATGTATTGGACGAATTGATGCAAAGGTTACATTCAGTGATTTAGGGTTTTTCATGGTTATTGTTATTTCCGTTGATTAATTGCTGGCAAATGTGTTTCTAAATTATTTAGAAGCTTAAAATGGCATAAAATTTAGTTTTCTGGAAGTTGAGAACTTGCTGGAGCTTTGCCAGATTCTAGAAAATGGTTGCCAAAATCTGGAATTGCTTCGCTGGATTCTGAAAAATTCCACCGAAAGTTATGAACTTGCCAGAAATTGGAAATTGTCCAGAATCTAGTGACTGGGCTGATTACAAGGGGAGTTTGACTCCCGAAGTGGGTTTGACCTAGCATTTTTCAAATTTGCCCCTGATCTTTCTTAAAAATTCCCAACGTGTCTTACGGGCAAAAAAAATGGAAAACGGGTTAATTTTTAATATATTTTATATATTAATATATTTTTAACCTAAATAATTTTAGAAAATATTTTTGAAAATAATTTTATGCCAAATTGAATTTAATGTGATTAAATTTGAGCTATAATGATTAACATTTAATTTAAATTATTTAAAGCAACAACAATGCAATGCCTAATTAATTAAAATAAATTGCATCATGCATAATACATGTTATTATGTGCTACAACTTGCATAATTAAATGTTATTTATGCAAATTGCTATGGTGAATGAGATGTGGACTATGTACTTCACGTGGAATATTTGTAATTATTCATTCTGGGTTGTAAAATTAAATAGGGCCTATAAGCTCTCTTTATTTTAAATTGTAATTTTTAGTATAAGAAAATTGTTTTCCATTTTCTTGTGTTGTACAACATTCCCTAAGTTATTATGATCTTGTTTAAGTTTCTTAAAGGTTCAGAAACTTAAACAATAGGGCCCACATCCATTCACATTTAAATTTTTGTTCTTTACATATATGATATGGATGTATGATCAACACGAATTGCCATGTCATTTTAGAAATGGTATGCTTAGGTTGCATCATGCACGAAAGCACACGGATCGATTTATGAAATTGAGTAATTAATGGATGGAACCTCTAATGCGAAAAATCCCTCAACTATATACTAAATTAAAGACCTTCCATTTTAAATAATGAGATTTACTTAATTGGCGTTAGTATTTGTTATGATCACACAAGGCACTAATTTTATTCAAAAATCTAATTATTTTTAATAGGTTTAATTTAGCTAAGTTTTTACAATCCAGATCCAAGAAACTTGATTGTTAAAACTTAGAGGTCATGTCGAGTAGATCACATAAGATGTGATAGGACTAAATAGTTAGTCACTCGATGATCC
>JANHAO010003587.1:0-25842 GCA_026873985.1 Saraca asoca | reverse complement strand
AAAATTTTAATAATATTTTTTATTATATATATTTCTTTACATTGCATACTATTTATTGTTTACAGTGATTTTTTTTATTTCATGTACTGTTTCATTAAATTGGATAATATATAAAATAACAAAAATTATTCAAATTTCATGGTTTTTAATCAAATGAAAATTGGATAATAAATAAAATAAAAAAAATTTTCAATTCCAACGAACAAAATCCGTTAGAATAATTTTTCCCACGGACAATTTTCGACGTAAATTCCGTTGGAATAATAATTCCAACGGGCAAGGTCCGTTAGAATTTTCGTTTAAATCAATAACCGAGATTAATCCCAATTGGTATTCCAACGACTGTGGTTTGTTGGAATCTTCCGTTTGAATACTTTATCCGTTGGAATTGGCAATTCCAATGAGGGTTTTTTCAACGGACTAAATCCGTTGAAATTTCCATTGGAATGATAAATTCTAACAGATTTAGCTAAAATTCCAACGGATTTTTTCCGTTAGAATTTTGCAAATTTCTTGTAGTGTTTGTACAAATACAAATATACAATGATGAAGGATATTCGAATAAACAACAGCACCAGGTGTCTATTTTACTCGACCATTTTGGTTTTTTTATTATGACTATCCTGGCTCAAGTTTCATAATGGATACATTGAAAAGCATTGCATCATGGTTCACAGATTTCAATGTATGTTCCAAACAAGACAAATGATGGTCCAATGTGCATACTTCTTCTTTTATGTAAGGTATATAATAATAGAGAATTATATTATTTTGTCATTTTTTAAAGTAAAAATGTAAAATATTCTTTTTAATTTTAGAGTGATTGAATTTATCTCACAATTTTGAAAACTTACAACTAAATTTGTAAACTATACAAAATTTAGTAATTAATATCTATTATCCACTTAATTAACTATTTTATATAAATTCATGAGCTTTTCATGAACTTTTTAAATAAAAATTATGTTATTATTTTATAATTCTTATATATTGATTTAACATCATTTATTCACAGATTATTTCAAACTCATATTCATGTTTTTAATTAAAATTTATATATCTAATTTAATTTTTATTAATTTTATACATTGAAATTATGTGCAACAAAAAATGATATGATAAACTAATATCCAAGTTATTATGATACTTGTTTAAAAAATTCATGAAAAACTTACGTAATTATATAAAATGATTAATTAAGTAGATGATAAGCATTAATTCTAGATTTTGTATAATTTATGGTTTTAATTGCAAGTTTTAAAAGTTGTAGAGATAAAAGCCAATCACCTTAAAGTTGAACGAAGTATTTTGAATTTTCCCCTTTTTTTTATGATCAAAAGATGCTTTTTTTATTGCAAAATTATTAATTTACTAGGAAAAATTATTAGATAGTTATTAAATATTGCTAAATGGTAGATTCGATTAATAACTCTTAAATGTAAGTTTCAATATACATGAATGATGATCTTAGGAATCATGATTTTCACATAGCCTTTATAGATTACAATAAGAGTTTGAGGCATATCCTGATTCATGATTAAGAGAAAATTGATGACGATTTGTTATCTTCAATGTCAGACAAGAAAGAATATCAAAAACTTCTATCTATCCTTTAGCTTAACTATTCTTTACGTTGTCTTAAGCGATGGAGAATAAAAGCTTAAAATCTTAGAAGTACAAACAGAATCGTTTTTCTCTTTAGATATATCTTTATAACCAACTCCTATCAAATTGGTAGTTATCTGCAGAAAACTACCTTCCTGATTTATTTATTTTTGTTTTAATTAATAGAATTAAAGCCTTATATTTTATTCATTAAATTAATCTTAACATACCACATGAAAATCACGTGAGTTATATCTTACATTCTCCCACTTAGCTCATGTGATGTTATCCCTTTTCATGATTTAATAAATACTACACAATGCACATATAAGGAAGTCAATTCTTACATATATTGGTCATAACATAAGCCATAATTAAGAATAAGAACTGCCAAGAGTCATGGCACTTATATGTCATCATACCAACATAGTCCCTTCCATGTACTATGATATGAGCCTTCTCCTTAACATGATACTTTAATGAGAAGTACATAATTGGTTCACACCTTTATCACAGACAAATTCTATTTTCAACATTCTAAACCATACATGTATACAATAATAGAAAACAAATATAAATTAGAAACTTGTACATTAGTGAGCTCAGAGTGTCAAATATAAATTAATATTGAAATAGTAACAATAATGTTCAACATTCCTTGCTAGACATAATTCCCATACTTTCAACATGACCAGTAAATGTCTTAGGCAGTAACCCATTTGTCAAGGAATTAGCAATCATAAGATTGGTGCTAATATGCTTTATTGACATTCTAATATTTTTGAACTTCTTCTTCAATGGTAAAGTATTTCAATTCTATATGCTTAGCACATTTGGAATACTTTTGTTTTTAAGAAAAGAAGACAATTGCGAAATTATCACAATAAATTTTTAGTGGCCTAGCAATACTATCAACTACTTCAAGTTCTGAAATAAAATTCTATAACCATTTAGCCTAAACCATGGCCTCAAAGCATGCCACAAATTCAGCCTTCATAATGGATGCAACAATTACTGGTTGCTTCACATTTTTCAATGAAATAACTTCTCCGACTAAAAGATATAAATAACTAAAAGTGGATTTTCTTCTATCTACACAATCAGTAAAATCTGAATCTGAACATCCTACCACATCAAGATGATTAGATCTCCTATAAGCTAGCATGTGATCCTTCGTTCCTTACAAATATCTCAAAACTTTCTTTGCAGCTTTCTAGTGATCTAACCTAGGACCACTATGGTATCTACCCAACATTCCAACTATAAAGCTAATATTTAGTTTTGTACAAGTTTGAGCATACATTAAGCTCCCAACAATAGATGCATATGGAATTGCTTCCATCTGTATTTGTTCCAAATCATTCCTAGGACATTGCATGAGACTAAACTTGTCTTTTTTTAGAATTGGAACAGGAGATGCTGAGCATTTATTACGAATATCTCTAAAAAATTTTTAATTATGTTTTTTTGAGACAAACCCAACAATCCTTGTGATCTATCCCAAAATATCTCCATTCTGATCACATAGGTTATCTCACCCATATTTTTTATTTCAAAATTACTAGAAAGAAACTTTTTAGTCTCATGTAATAAACCAAGATCATTAGCTATAAGCAAGATATCATCAACATATAGAATAAAAAAAATAAACTTATTCCCACTGACCTTCAAATATATACACTGGTCAACAATGTTTTCCTTAAATTTAAAAGAAACAACAGTATCATTGAATTTAAGATACCATTGCTGTGAAGTTTGTTTATGTCTGTATATTGACATCTTAAGTTTACATACAATTTGTTCCTTTCCTTCTTCTATGAACCCCATTAATTGGTCCATATAAATCTCTTCCTCCAAATTCTCATTTAGAAAGGCAGTTTTCACGTTCATTTTCTGCAACTCTATGTTATAATGAGCCATTAATGTCATGATAATTTTGAATAAATCTTTCTTAGAAATCAATGAAAAGGCTTCCTTATAGTCAGTGCCATCTTTTTAAGTAAACCCTTTAACAACTAGTCTGACCTTGCAACGTTCTAAGTTGCCTTGAGAGTCATGTTTGGTCTTAAAGACCCATTTGCAATCAACTCTCTTGCAACCTTCTGGCAATTCAATAAGGCCCCAAACTTTATTCTGTTCCATAAATTTTAATTCATCTTTCATAACATCTAACCATTTATAAGCATTATCATCATTAATAGCTTGTGAAAATGTAACTAGGTCATTATTTATTCCCAAGTCAACTTTAGACTCTTGTAGATATATCACATAATCATAAAAAATAGTAGATCTCCTTGCTCTTTGAGACCTTCTCAATGCTATTTGTTGTAGTTCATTTACTATAGGCTTATCAATTATGACTTCATTATGAGTAATGGGTTCTTTTACTTGTTGTTCTTCATGGTTATTAATCACTTCAACAATTTGAGGAACAACAACCTTATTAGAAATACAAGTCAAAGGAATATACACTCTTATTTCTTGAATTTCCATTTTATGTGGTGTTTCACTCCTACTAACTTCACCATTCTCAATGAACCTAGCATTCTCAATTTCAATAATCCTTGTAGTATAATTAGGACAATAAAATCTAAACCTTTTTTATTTTCCTAGATAACCAATGAAATAACCATTGATTGTTCTTGCATCCAGTTTCTTTTCTTTTTTATTATAAAATCTAATTTCTATCTGACAACCTCAAACATGTACATGCCTTAAACTAGGTTTCCTTCTAGTCCACAGTTTAAGAACTATAACCCTATTCAACAAATATATAGTAGTCTTTAAACCATAAGTCCACAATGAAATAGGTAAAGAAGAATTGCTTAACAAACTTCTAACCATATCCAATAAAGTTCTATTATGCTTTTCTAATACACTATTTTGTTGTGGCATACTTGGCATTGTGTATTGAGCACATGAGCTATGTTTTTCAAGGAATTTAGCAAACAGACCTAGATGTTGTTCATTTTCATCATATCTTCCATAATACTTACAATCCCTATTAGACTTTACAATTTTTACTTTTCTGTCTAATTTCCTTTCAACTTAATTAAAGTAAATCTCTAAGGCATTTACAACCTAAGATTTCTTATGCAACAAATAGACATAACCATAACGTGAAAAGTCATCAATGAAGGTGATAAAATACTTTTCTTTGTTGAAAGAATTAGCTTCAAAAGGCCCACATATATCAATGCGTATAATTTCAAGAAGCTGAGTGCTTCTTGTGGCTTATTTCTTCATGTGTATTATTTGTTTATCTTTAATACATTCCACACATACATTCAGATCAGTAAAATCTAAATTCATAAGGATTTCATTCTTTAACCAATATTTCTATTTTTTCTTTGAAAACATGTCCTAAATGCTTATGCCACAAGTCAAACGTTCATTGACTAAATCAAGTTTAGTACCAATATTATGATACAAGGTTAAAAGTGATTTAGCATAAAGAGTACCAGGATTTAACTTATACAATCCATTAGATAATATACCATTACCAACCATACAGGTATGTTTATACAAATTGAAACTATCACAGCCAAATTTAAAAGAGTATCTAGCTTTATCAAGTTTGGATAATAAAACTAAATTCCTAGATATAATAGGCATATAAAGGGTTTCAAATATATCTAAATGATTTCCAGTGTCAAGGATTACATGTTAAGTCCTGACAGCTTCCACTAGAACTTTCACTCTATTGCCTATAAAGACAAACTTATCATTTGGCTTTGTAATTTGGATTGTAAGGAATCCCTACATTGTATTAGAAATATGAGTTATACATCTAGAATCAATCCACCAAGCATTATAAGGAACTTCAACTAAATGTGATTCGAAACATACATAAGCATTAAGCTTACCTTTTTTTTCAAACCAAGCCTTAAGCTTTGGATAGTCCCTTTGGAAGTTGTTATGTTCAAACATTCTTTGGACAACTATTATCGAGAATCTATTTTTTACTTGATAATTATTAATTTTGTATGTTACATTATTATTTTTTTCACTCAATGGTTTTGGGATAGTTTGAGAAAGAATTTCAGAAGTGGTTAAAATTTTATTCGAATTATATGTATTAGAAATGGTGATAAATAATCTTTCAACTTCTTTTCTACTAGGTCTTTTATTGAGTTAGTTTGGGATTTAAGTGGATCTGTATATTTAGCCTTCATGATTATTTTGATAAAAAATTAGTTGAAATATCTAGTATCAAAGAAAGTTTAATTGAAACGTAATAATTTCTGTTAATTTATTGAGCATACCTAAACTTTATTTGAATGAGTTTTAAATTTCACAAGTGACCTATTTATTAAATTATACATGGTAATAACTCTTAATACTGTGTCTAATTTGGGTTGGTATAAATAAGATTTAATTAAAGATACACACACGCACACACACACACACACACACACACATGACACCAAAGATAGAGAGGGAGAGAAAGTCCTCACGACTTTTACTCGTGAACCAAAGAGATTGATAGAGAGAATATTGTAAGCTATCGATGGGTTCTATCGTTCACTATCATTGAGTGCTGTCATTATGAGGCTCTGTTGCAGTCCAGAATAATAGAAGTCACCAAGCCTAACCAGCAACTGTAGCATCAACTACTTCAATTTAGGGCAGACCATTGACTTCCCTCTTTATCCACCTACATTGGTAGCACAACTCAATTTGAGCTATTTTTCCAGTCTCCTAAGGTTGTGTAAGCTCTTTCTTAATTGCAATTTGTTTTTATAGGAAGATTTCCATAGTGCGTTAGTGTGATAGTTAGAAAACCCTAACCCCCAAATGATATACAAGCTAAAAATTTTCCATTTATTTAGTTAAATTTAGGAAATTTTGGAGAATTTCCAGAGCAATGATGCCCAATTTCTTCTTAGTTTGTAGAGTAAGTGCCATTACATTGTAATTTAATTTTCATGATTTTTAGATGAGCTAATGATAGAATAGTTACTTAGAGATTGACTGAATGTGAATTGGCTTGATACATTGTCTAGGTAGGGTGTTAAATAGTGACTACTTGACATATTGGAAGTAAAGTCTCAGGCTCCAAAAGTAAGCTTAAGGTGAGTAAATCATTCACTACCCTTAATAGTTCATTATGTGCTATGTCAATATGACTTAGTGTGGCTTTAAATATTTATTATTTTATGCCATTGAGATGATTGGAAAGAAATCAGTGAACATATTGGAATTGAATATAATAATTTGTAAGTGAGTAGTTATTTCTTGACTGATTCCTATTCTTGTAGTTTAAATTGTGTCTTGAATGTTGAATATAATTGAAAATGTATTTATGGTGCATATATGTCCTAGCCAATGACTTGATGTATGAGTATGTGTGTGTTGGCTAAGCAAACAATGTGCATATGTGTGCTGGTTGAGTAGCTAGTATGTATTTGCAAGAAGGCTAAATGGCTAATGTGTATAAGGGTGCTAGTTGAGCAAGCAGTATGCATGTGTGTGCTAGCTGAGTAGTTAGTGTGTATTTGCAAGAAGGCTAAATGGCTAATATGTATAAGGGTGCTGGCTGAACAACTAGTATGTAATATATGAAAGAAATGTTGTTTCTTTTCTTTTGCTTTTGGTATATGAAAGAAATGTATAAGATCACCTTAAATTCCTTGAATGTATACCATTCACTCTAGAGTGAAATTTGCTAGAGTAAAGGCCATTGATGGTTGGGTTAGTCTTATTTGTGCTAAGGCATAAATTACAAATAGAATGTTGCCTATATATTAACAAAAAGGTAAGTGTGTTATGCAATGTTGTGGCAGTACTTTCTCTTGGTGAAGGGCCATGAGCCTTCTCTAATTCATGTTAGGAATTTCTTGAATCTTGGGCAGATTTTCTATGCTTGTGCCATGAATGAATTTTTATCTTAGATTTCCAAATCCTCTATGGTTTGAGAGTCCCTTTTTGCTATGATTGACAAATTGACTGAATCCTGTGTGATGACAAGACATAAATAAATGCTTATTTCATGTTGTGTGAGTGTTATGAATTTAGAAACGATGAGTTATGTGATTAAGTATCTAGTTGTTGAAATAATACCATTACATATATATATATATATTGTGGATGGAAAACAAAAGGGGACATAAAGAGGGTTCTTCAAGTAACCTATATATGTACAATCAAAATCATATGATACGACCATTAACATGATGGAGTGACAAGGGAAGGTCAAAATGATGGAGAGATAAGGTGCTATGGGAAAGAAATGGGAAAAGTAACAAGATTAATAAGTTACTTGGAGGATCCTACTTTAGACCTTTATTGTATAAAAATATGGAAAGTCCATTGGATGGAAACTTGTTCTTGAATATGTTATTTCCTATTGTTTTAAATAAAGAATGATTGAAGTTGAATATTTTATTTTCTATTGGTTTCTAATAAAGAATGATTGAAGATGTTTATAAGGTTACTTATTATCTTTAGATATGGAAAGAATGAAGTTGTTTATGCCTTCTTTTATTTATAAATACGAAATGGCTGAAGTTATTTATAATGTGGATAGTACTTTGTAAATATGGTGTAGTAGAATTGAAGTGAGCTTGTGTAAGTGAGTATGACCCTTGACTAAGAATTATGTGAGTTTGACTTCCACATAGACTATGCCATTTGATAACATGGATACCTGCTTTCTAATTTCTTGTTAAATAAATGAATTAAATGTTAGGAATTTAATATAGACATGACCAATGGCTTTTTTTATTAATCAATTATGCAAAAAAAGAGGAGAGATTATTGGGGTTATATGGTGTTGTTTGGTATTTAGAGCAGGGTATTTGGATGTATTTACATGGTATTTATAGTTGTAAGTATGTTCATATTATATGTGACAATTATACAGTAATTCAAGTACTAAGCAGTTTACTTACTAGATTTTCTTGAAACTCACTATGTTTGTATGTTTTGAAAAATAAAAATATTTTAGGTGATTAAATTCCTCCATTACCCGATGGACTTTCGTTGCGAAGGTTGAAGATAGAATCTTAGAAGAGTTATTATTTTGTAGCAGAAAGGGATTTCATGTGTACATAAATTCAAGTCAATGTATTGTTGCATACTATAGAGTCTTGTAAATTATAGGTTTTTTGAAAGGTTCTAATGTTGTCAAATTGTCTGAAGAGCATTTTGAAATATTTATAAAAATAAAGTTTTTCCTAAAAACTGAGGTCTTTCTTCCTTGTAGTTTTATTTGATGTAAAGCTCATTGAAAGTGAAGTCCTTTTATTAGCAAGTTCAAGTTAAACTCGTAAGGGGTGATATATGTTAAAATATAGAATTAGGCTTGTAGAAAGTTATCATTATATGACTTTCTACACTGGTTACACTTCCTAAGTTGGGGCATGATGGAAGTGTCCAGACTTTCTATAGAAATAACATCTATTATCTTTTGGTTCCTTCTTGTGGATTTGAAAGGATGGCTCATTAACCTTCAATGCTCCTTTTCTTTTCTTCTCATATTTCTTTCCAGCTCCCTAATGGCTCACATAGTTGATGGAATTATTTCCTTGATGCTTTAGTTTGGTTTCCTCTTGAACTAACATACTGTGTGATCCATGCACATTCCATTTACCCTTCATAATGTTATAGTTCATTTGGAAAGGACCATAAACATATGATAAGAAGTTCAAAATGAACTGCACAAGGAAATTTTTATTCACACCTATTCCCAAAAACTTAAGTCTTATTACAATATTTGCCATCTCTATGACATGCTCATGCATAGTATGAGAACCATCAAATTTCATGATGGTTAAGGTACTCATTAGTGTCCTAGCAAGAGACTTGTTAGCAGTTTGGGAGCGCTCTTCCATCAATTTCATCATTTATTTAGCATTATCAGTTTTAGGAAGATTAGACTTAATGTTGTTAGCTATACTCATCTTCATATACATTAAACTTAATCTATTTGACTTTTCTCAGTTTCTTATTTTTTTTCTTCATATATAAGCTATAAAGTAACATTACAATGTTCATAATTAAGCTACCACATGAGAAAATAATCTAAGCAATAACATTACAAGAAAATCTATTATTATCAATGGTCATAATCGTCGAGAAGCGTTACAATAAATCATGTCATAAAATCTATTATTAACAGTCAATAATCATTAATAATAATCCTAAATAATTATCAATAATCATGATTGCTAAAAATATATTTACAAGTATTAACTTATTTGACACTTTTTGGTGATTAATAATTACTGTAAAAAATAACCTAGTACTAGTGTCAACTAATTTTGACTGTCACTAATGAGTCAATTTTCCTAACACTATGCTATTTTTTACGATCACTATTAGTAACCAAAAGTGTTACCTAAGTTAGTACTTGTAAATATATTTTTGATAATCATGATTACTGATAATTATTTAAGATTATTATTAACGGTTATTAATTGTCAATAATAGGTTCTATGACATCATTTGTTGTGACGCCTCTCAATGGTCATAATTATCGATAATATTAGATTTATTTTGTAGTGTAAGTCACTGACAAACTATCAACAACATTAAATATTTTAAGACTAAATATTTATTTTGGTACCTTATTAATTTAGTTTTCCAAAAAGTTTTAGTATTAACTTAGTCTTCAATTTATTTAATTACATCAAATCAAATCTCTAAATAAAAAATATTCATATCAATTCAATATTCAAGTTATTCGATTATCTTGATGAATTCTTTTTATTAATCTATCATTAGAGTAAAAGGGGAAAAATACTATTAACCTTTTGAAGTAAGGCTTAATATTACATAACTTCTCTAAAGTTTTAAATTTGACAAATAATCTCTCTAAAGTTTTAAAAAAATTAAAAATGTTAAAATTTCTGTAAAAAGAAAAAGGCATGTGAATGACTTTGTCTGTTGTTTTTAGCATGAATATTAGTTAGTATGTGGATGGGTTTTAATTCTTCTGAACTAAGTTACTAATAAATGGGGGGTTAAGTCTTTAATGCATTTATGGCATGACTAAAGACAAATATTTTGAATATATTATTGCTAAAGTTCAACTCAATTGCATTTGAGAGGTAAGATATGTATTTCTTTTATTCTTTTTTCCATTACTTTTTTAAGTTTGCTTCACTAAAAAACAGTTCGAAAGAGTTATAGGTGCTTTCATTTGCATTTTCTTGTTTTTTTTATTGGAATTTCAATATTTTTATTTTTTTCCTAAATTTCAAAAAAGTTATTCGTAGAATTTGAAATTTTAAGATTATGTAACATTAGTCCTTACTTTAGAGGATTATTTGCATTTTCCCCTTTGAACAATTAATAAAATTGTTGATCCAATAATTAATTTGCTAATGTGAGAATGCTAAACAAATGATTATATTAATATTATAACATTGTTATCTCAACAAATTAATTTCTACATATATCATCAATAATTTTAAAGTACAAAATTTCATTTAAAGTACAAATTAATATAAAAGGAAATTAGCGACCAAGCAAAATCGATGTTTAGCCTATATATATCTCATAAAAGATATTGGATTTTACACTTCATTCCAAAAAGGAAAAAAATTTGGAAATCAAGTAAAGGAGTAATCACCTAAGGAAGCATATAGCATACTAATTTCTTATTACCGTAACCTCAAATCACAAATTTTATATCCTTATGGGTTGAATTTTTGATTGAAGAATTGATAATTATAATTATTATAGTTGAAATCAATAATTAATACACATGCTATATTTTAATTGAAAAATTTGCTATTTTGATTGAATCAAGGGTTAGAGACTTACAGGTTGGGGAAAAAATCAACTTTAAATCATCAATTTCACTCATTTAAATAGGTAAACAAGGGTGTTAAATGGGACAGTCTGTGTGGAGCAGACCTAGCCCTCACAAATGTGGGCCTAAATGGGCTTGGCTCGTTTAGGCCCGCATTTAAACAGGCCAAAAAAGGAGTGGCCTGCTCTGCACTGCATGCGGAGTGGGCTAGCCTATGGACTAGCCCACATCCATCGATGCTCTTCGGCAACCGCAAAGCTCCAATCATCATCTTCTTCCTCTGGCAGCGTGTAAAGCAGTTGAAGTTGAACCCCTCTTCCTCTGGCAACCTTGGCTCAGTAGCGTTTTGTTCAATCACTTTTCAACCGAATACCACTCTGATTTAGCCCTATGGCACAATGTCACACTGTGCTGTAGCTGCTGAGTGGTGTGCTGCCTGGCTGTGTGGAGATTGGGTTAGAAAAATTGGAAATGGGATGGGATTATGGGAATTGACTTCTGAGTCTCTGAATTAGAAAATAGGAATAATGATTTTAGGTTGGGTTGGGTTAGAAAATAGAATTGAATTGAGTTGGATTTTTGGGTTAGAATATGGATTGGCAAAATAGAAAGGTAAATCATTTATTGGGTTGGGCCAAATGGGTTGGAAGGTGTGATATACAACTGTAAGAAAAAAAAAAGATAGTCCGTGGATTGACCCTTATTTATATTAGTCGGCATCACATGGATCACAACTCGTCGGATTTGGCCTGTTGAGGCCCGCTTTTAAATGGACTGTCCCTCACCTAGTCTAATCCACAAAAAAATACAGACTAGCCCGCTAGACTCACAGGTTTGAGACCTGTTTAGCACCCTTATAAGTAAACTGAGTGAAATAGTTGGAGAGAAGAGGAAGGATGAGGTGAGGTTTACAAGGTGCTCAGATTACTTTATTTTAAAAAGAGGATGATTTAGTATTAGTAGAACTCAAAGAAATTAGTGACGGACATTCACCGCTATAATTTAAGTGAAACAATGTGTTTTAATCGGTGACAATTTTGATTTTAATCAACTTTCCATTTTAAACTTAATAATAGACATATGATTGTGTTTTCAAAATTAAGTCTATATTAATGTCATTGTACTTATTTCTATAGAAATTTTATTATCCGTCTTACAAAAGGTGGTCATGAAATCCGTGGTTGAAAATGGCATGATGTTGCACCAAAGTTAGCACATCCGTCACTAATTAATAAACATATGTACTTAATAATTGCACGCAATATAGTGACAGACAAGACGTTAATTTCATCATTAGACATTAAAATTCTTGTAGTGATACAAACATAAAAGTAATTCACATAAATTTTATTTTTACTGATATTTTTTATATATTGAGGATAAAAAAATTTAAATTTAAGACATCTGAGAATATAATCTAAGTCCATTGCCAATAAGTACACCTAGTGGCTTATTAATTTTTCTATTCAAAGTAAAAATCAATTATATGATAAAAATTATGACGTGAAAAGAATTTATTAGCTTCTGTGTTCAACAAAGTTGATTTCTCACCGTTATCTTATGATATTAATGTTGCTTGCTTACTAGCCAGCCAACCGTAAAGTAAAGCTTTAAATTCCTACCAATGGCAGTGATAACGTTGCCATGTGCATGATGGTCTGGCATCACATCTTTGTTTTTGGACAAAATTGAATAATAAATTAGGTTAAATTATTATGTTGCCCTATATAGTTTTGTTTAATTTTTTTATTAAATATTTATAGTTTAAAAGTTATGAATTGGATTTTTATATGTATTTTTTATTTTTAATTAAATAATTTTTATACTTCAACAAAATTACCTAAATTAATCAAAGAATTATTAAAAAGAAATAAAGAACTATATACGTAATTAACAAAGGAAGCAATCTGTTTTTGACTGCGTTGACCCAAAGAAGAATGATGCCAAAAACTGCGGGATATACCTTTGATGCTTTTGATCCCACGCGGGGCTTTGTCTTTATATACCTCCTCAAACTTAACTCTCTCTCCGTCCGAAACACAGAAAATACAACTACTTTCTCTCTCTCCCCTTCTGCTCCATTTTTGACAAGCAGGTCAGCTTCCTTTCTTTCTCTTTGTGTTTTTGAGTTCATTAGTGTTATATCCACATAAGATACAGAGAAAATGGAGACAGAAGGAGCTTTTTTGTTTTGAGTTAGCGGCATGGAAGCCTTTCTCTTTGTAGAAAGTGTTAGTTATTAAGTTTTAAATTTTTTGATTTTGCATGGAAACTTAGAAAGTCTCTTGTTTTCCTATTGGGAGTGGTTTTTTTTTTTTTTTTTTCAGTAGGAAGACCGACTTGCTCATGTTCCCAAGTAGCATACAGAAAACTTTCTGGGTTCTTAGAATCTTCTTCCACCTACATGAGGATCTCTATATGATTCTCATCATCTTTTTATGTGATACTTTGGCAAACTTCTAATTCCCATCAACTTCAACTAACAAATAAGCCTGAAAGGTTTCTTAGCTGAGCCAAGATAACTTATCTAATCTTCCATTTTCTGGTCTTTCTTTCCTTCTTAATCTCTTAGTCATCAAGTTTAATGAATACAATTTTTTTTTTCAATTGTATTTTACACGTTTGTTCTCTTCTTGAACTGCTGATAGCAAGTCTGGGTCTGGCCTTCGATTTCCTCGTTGGCAGTGTGTTTGTTCTCTCTAGATGTCTTTTCGCTTTCTGCTTAGTGGGCCACCAAGAAATGGAAATTAATGCGGTGACTATTCAAACCGTGGATCACTCCTGTGTGAATTCCTGTTAAATTTCCTTGTTTCACTATTATTCTCATGCATTTACTCGTACTTTATAAGCGTACGGACACACATATATAGTACAAATTGTTTTTTTTTATTAAAAAAACTAGCTTATTCAATATGTGTCTGGCTTTTAAATTAGATTGCGTTAAATATAGGAAGGGCATATGATAAAAAGATACGAGTAATAACATAAAACTGCTGGTAGTCATGTAATCTTTAGTTAATTTGAAATCCTGAGAAGATATTTTAAGCAATTGAGTAAGAACAAAAGTTTGAGGTCTTTATCTATACTTTTTGTGATGTAGTGATATTTAACGTTATTTTAGGATTCTTTTTCATTTTAGTGTCATAAGTTTAAATTAATAATATTATGTGGATTAAGTAATTTATTATTCTTATTATTATATTAAAAAAATTAATGATTAGTAAAAAAAGGAAATAGAATTATAAAAATGATACATTTAAATCTATTATTCATATATCTCACTTATATCTTCTTATAATTCTAATTGGACTGCACCGCACGTATCAGTGAATGTCCAATATATTCGTTCATGGATTTATCAATTTTTATAGGATTGGCCTTCTCCTTTCTGTGAAGTTGTCTGAATTTTCATTCTTTTAGTAGACTTGTGGTAGGAGTCAATTGATTTAAAATGTTCAATTTTGTATGGCTGTTGACTATGAACATGGTTGGAGTGGTAGTTCGCCCATCTATTTCACCACCTTCTGTCAAGTCATCATCAAGCCATCACTCTTCTTCTCTTTCCCTTCATTTAATATTTTTAATTCCTTCCAGTCAAGTAAGTCTGCCAAACAATTATATCTAGATAATAAGTAAGAAAATTCAACCCATTTTTATTATTCCTTCCCCATTGTCAAATTTTGCTTCCTTATCTTCTACATAACTACTAAGAAACATACTCAGATATTTTATGAATTTTATGTACTCTTGAAAATAACAAGCCGGTAAAAAAATAGTTTAGGATTACTGTACAAAAAAAAAAACCTAGTTAAACACATGTATATATTACAATATCCTTACACAGTGAAAAGTAAAGAAGGATCTTGTTATTATTTGTGGGCACTGTTTCTTTTTAATTGTGTAAGATCATTGTCCGAAATACATGTGTTGCTAACGTTATGAGTACATATGCATGGGATTAAATTTTCAAAAACCCTTTGACATTTACAATTTAAACTTGTGAATCACATTATATTTATTAGAGGTTGTTCAAAACCCAAGTTCATAACTTCGGATGCGGTTTATCAATTTTCTTGATTTTGATTCCTTTTTCTTTCTTTTATTTGTATAGAAAACTTGTTACTCTGTGGGCACATAGGAGGAAGATACAGACAGTATGTCTGAGGGAGTACAGCTAGGAGTGCTTAACGCACTCGATGTGGCCAAAACACAATGGTACCACTTCACAGCAATTGTTATTGCTGGCATGGGATTCTTCACCGATGCCTATGATCTTTTCTGCATATCCCTTGTCACCAAGTTGCTCGGCCGTCTATACTACAGCCACGACAATTCCGATAAGCCCGGAGTTCTGCCGCCTAGGGTTTCAGCTGCTGTTACCGGTGTTGCATTATGCGGCACATTAGCCGGCCAACTATTTTTTGGTTGGCTTGGTGACAAAATGGGCAGAAAGAAAGTCTATGGCATAACTCTAATGTTCATGGTTATATGTTCTATATCTTCGGGCCTCTCTTTTGGATCCAGTCCAAAGGGTGTCATCGCCACACTTTGCTTCTTCAGGTTTTGGCTCGGATTTGGGATTGGTGGCGACTACCCGCTTTCAGCTACGATCATGTCCGAATATGCTAATAAAAGGACTCGTGGAGCATTCATAGCAGCGGTTTTTGCTATGCAAGGATTTGGAATCTTGGCAGGAGGGATTGTGGCTTTGATTGTTTCGGCCTCATTCGACCACAAATACAATCTCCCTACTTACGAAGAAAATGCTAAAGGATCAATAGTGCCTGAACTGGACTATGTTTGGCGGATAATCTTGATGTTCGGAGCCGTCCCGGCTGCTCTCACCTACTATTGGCGTATGAAGATGCCAGAAACTGCCCGTTACACGGCCCTCGTTGCCAAAAACGCTAAACAGGCCGCCGCGGACATGTCTATGGTGTTACAAGTCCAACTAGAGGCTGAGGAAGGGAAAGTGGAGAAAATTACAGAAACTCACAGCAATAAGTTTGGCTTGTTCAGCAAGGAATTTGCCAAAAGACACGGCATGCATTTGTTAGGAACAACCACTACTTGGTTCTTGCTGGACATAGCATTCTACAGTCAGAATCTCTTCCAGAAGGATATTTTCTCCGCAATCGGATGGATTCCACCAGCAAAGGAAATGAATGCAATCCATGAAGTTTATAAGATTGCTAGGGCACAAACACTTATAGCACTTTGCAGTACTGTCCCCGGATACTGGTTCACGGTGGCCTTCATCGATTACATTGGCCGTTTCGCGATCCAATTGATGGGATTTTTCTTCATGACTGTGTTCATGTTTGCATTGGCCATTCCTTACCATCACTGGACATTGAAGGAGAATCGGATCGGATTCGTTGTCATGTACTCTCTCACGTTCTTCTTCTCAAATTTCGGTCCAAATGCAACAACATTCGTCGTGCCAGCTGAGATTTTCCCGGCAAGGTTGAGGTCTACTTGCCATGGGATTTCAGCAGCAGCCGGAAAAGCCGGAGCAATTGTCGGTGCATTCGGGTTTTTATATGCTGCACAGAGTACAGATCCTAACAAGACTGATCCAGGATACCCAACTGGTATTGGAATCAAGAACTCGCTTATTATGCTTGGTGTGATAAACTTCTTTGGGATGTTATTCACTTTGTTGGTGCCGGAATCAAAGGGGAAATCGCTTGAGGAATTGAGCAGAGAAAACGACGATGAAGGAGTTGAACAATTTGAGCAGACAGGGAATGCTAGAACAGTTCCAGTTTAGTAAGAAAAAAATAATCTTGTGTTTCTGAATTAGGCTGTGACAAATTTTAAATACGGTTTTTACAGTGTCAAATGCTTAATAATGATGTAGATAATTGCTTTGTGATGTTACAACTCAAGCAATTACATGGTGTGATGTATTTTTTTTTAATTGAAATTTGTCTCTAAGTGATTGTATTGTATTGTTTAGTGAAACATTTTCAAGAACAATTTTGTTACAAGTAATTGATATATTCTTCTTTCCTCTAATAACTAGACAGCCTAATTCATACTTTTAAATTGCAATTGGGATCATAATTTCAATTATTTTGTTATTAACAAAATTGCAGATAAATGTAAAAAGATATTCTTATTAAAGTAAAATTATGAAAAATTACTATTATGAACCGCAATTTAGAATCTTAACCTAGCTTTATATTTTTGTTTCTTATATTGTAACATCTTACATATGCTTTCACAGGGGATCAAACTGTACAGTCAAAAACCATTTGTAAAAGGAAGTTTTGTTCTCATGGCTTTCCTCGTAATTTCTTGCAGAAAAAGGAAGAACCGTAAAAGACTGAAAGTTGGCATAGCCGCTTCTCAATCATTGACAGCAGTTAGGAAAAAAGATTGTTCAGCTGCCAAGTTTGAAACATGAGCAGGTCTACGTTTTCATTTTCTATGACAATTCCAAGCTGACATATAAGTCCAAGTCATAAAAGCATATCAAACATGTTGCATGATATGTGATGCTTTTTCACATAAGTATATTATATGGATTATTTTTTTTATCTCATTATCCTTTAATTATTTAATTTATTTAAATAATTAATTAGGATAAATAAAGAGATAAATCCTTAGTAAATTTATATGTTGTTACTTATTTTTATAGTACACCTGTTAACGGTGAAATCTAATTCTGTCAAATTCCAGTCAATTGAGATCAATTCTTGAATCCCAAACTGCTTTTATGTTAAGGAAATGAGAAATGAAGAATATGATGAATATGGTGAAGAGGAAGAACAGTAATGGCATGCAACGTTTTTAATGTGGTTCGGTTAAAATCAGGCAGTACTGGTCCTTACGTCCACGGTAACTTTCTATTAATTTGGAAATTTTTACAGAGTTTCAATATATCTGTCTCAGCCTGTTCACCCTGTTCTACAAGGATCCTCCCCCTTCTATTTATAAAAAGTGAGAGGTTACAATTGTAAATTTGCATACTGTAAATAAGTTACATCAAACATTAAATGTACAAGACAATTTAATTTTCTACAAATCAACTCTTGCAGGTGACTTTCTGTGGGTGGGCCCCCTTTGTTTGTTAGGGCTAAGAGTTAACGTAAGTTTGTCTGGTACTTTATCTCGCTAAGCCTTCTCTATCTTGCTGAGCCTTTGGCTGGGCAATGTGCCTGTTCTTATGAGCTGAAATGCCTGGCTCGGGGTTACTGCAAGCCTTCATTCAATGAGACTGACCTCACTCTTGGTGAGGTGAGCTTTAATGAGACAACTCACTTTTTGAAGAGCTGTTTCTCTAACTTTTGGCTTTGTTTGCATCCCGACCTCTCGATTAGCGAAGTGGTGCAACCTTAGCGAGCTGAACTTCTTTCACTGGTTCTCAGCTTCCGCCAGACTTCTACCTATCTGCTTTGCAAGACTAGATTCCACCCAAAACATAAGCCCCCAACTCTCAATTCACTTCGCGGACTGGGAGTTGTAATTTTGCTAAGTAGTCATAGTCTTTGCTTTGCTGTGTTGTCATTTCAGACTTCAATTCTTTCACTTCATTTGCTTTAGGCCTTACCTCTTACTATGCGTAATCTATGGCCATTGGTGTAGCAGCCTCATTTTTTCTGGATCATTCGATCTAAAATAGCCAATTATCCTTTGGGTCATTTACTGAACCTGGACTAGTTTATAAGCCTAAAAAACTTTTCTTGCTTTTTCATGGAATGACATGATGGAAGCTTTGGTTAAGCCTCCTATGTTTATGATAATTTGGCTTCCGGTTAAGCGTTTTGAGGCGCACATGGCCTGTTGCAGGAGATTAGGAGGCGTGAATGGCCTGTTACACATGACTTCCCTGCATAACTTTTCTGATTGGCTACTGGGGAGTCTTGTGCAGATCTCGGATTATCTCCTCACTGTTATGCCATGAGATTTAGCCTTGCTAGCTAGACTCCTGCGTGCTTTTTAAGTTGTTCTGAGCGCAAGTTAGGAAAGGAGCCGCTGGCTGAGGAGGGTTATAAGAAGAAGAAGATTGAGAAGCAGTCGTGCTCATAGATCCTCTGGCTGGTCAGAGTTTATCTCTTAGGGGCTGGCTCTCTCCTTCCTTGTGGAAGTGATAGCTGTAGGCTTTATGCTTTTATTTCTATATTTCCCATCTTCTGATGTAATTTTACCTCGTTGAATAAGGCCCTTAATGAATGAGCTCTCTTCATAATTCTTGAATGTTGCTTTGCATATTACAGATGATAATATGTTTTCCTGTAAAACACAGTTGAATAAGACATTCAAATGACCAATCGACCATATTCAGTTAGTAAATCTTGGCATCCAAATGCCCTTGTAGTCAATAAATAGTATTCAGATAGGTTGCATGCAAGCTACGCCTAGAAAGAAGGATTGCGTGCAAGTTACGATCATTTGGTCACGTGAGAGCTACATTTTACTACTTGTGCCATAGCAACTTTGTTGCTTAGTGGGTAGGTAATTGAGTTTATTTTGACGTCTCTGTGCCTTAGTGAGCTCATAACTCTGTTGAATTCTGAGTGTTTAATAGTGCCTTTGCACCTCAGCGAGCTCATGGCTCTTTGCCGGATTCTGATTGTTTAATAGTGCCTCTGCACCTCAATGAGCTCATGGCTCTTTGCTAGATTCTGAGTGTTTAATAGTGCCTTTACACCTAAGTGAGCTCATGGCTCTTTGTTGGATTCTAAATGTTTAATAGTGCCTCTACACCTCAGCAAGCTCATGGCTTTTTGCTGATTCTAAGTGTTTAATAGTGCCTTTGCACCTCAGCAAGCTCATGGCTCTTTGTTGGATTTTGAGTGTTTAATAGTGCCTCTGTACCTCAACAAGCTAGCTAGCAATAATATCAATCAATTATAGAATAGCTTTCTTTTGGTGTGGTGTTCTACTGGGGGTACCCAAATAAAATCTCAATGCTTATATTAACCTCAGCATAATATTACAGGATTAAAATATGGTTCTAATAGAGGGCTCTTGCTCTCGATCAATGATTCACTGAGAATGTTGAGCTTGTTGTTCTGATGACCTCACTATATAATCCCATAGTCGACCCCTCCTGATGAGATCTTTTATGGCATCCTTTAGAACCTAATATTCTGAGGTGTTGTGTCGATTATCATTATGATAGGCACAAAATTTGTCTTTATTGCTCCTGAATTTGCCAGGAGTCCAAAGAGGCTTGGAGTTTCCAAAGTCTTCCTTGTTCCACTCCACGGCAAAGATCCTATCTTGCGTGTTAGACAGGATGCTATAGTTTTTGTGGGGGCCTCAATGCTCGGGTCACGCACCATTGGCCATATTTGTAGGTTAGTCACTAGAGTCGTTATTCTGATTCTCTTCACTCCTCTTTTTGCTCTGTGGAGCGTTGGCCATCTCGCTCTTATGCCTGAGTTCCTCCATGTCGGAGGTTTCTTCCCATCAGATTTGTTTAGTGGCTCGCTCATAGAATTTAATGAGGTCTCACACGGGGAACTTATACAAGCTTCTATATAACTTTCCATCCTTGCAGAGTCCCATGGAGATCGCTGTTAGGATATTCTCCTCTGAAGGATTTTCTATAGAATTGGCCTCTTGCTTGAATCTAACTATGTAATCTTTCAGTGATTCATTCCTTCGTTGAAAGATTACAGTGAGGTGGCAGGGAGGCATGAGCTGCCTCTTCAACGCCCGATACTAGTTGATAAATTTTCTTTGACATTTTTCCCAACCATTGATGCTACGAGCCAGGAGGCTTTTAAACCATGTTCAAGGTATACCTCCTAATGTGGCTAGGAAGACGCAGCATTTGAACAGAGGAACAGTCGTTTGAAGATCCATCTGGACATTGAATGCATCCAAATGGTCACAGGGATCGCTGATCCTGTTATACAATGGGATCGCAGGGACCTTGAGTTCCTGTGGAAGGGATTGCATTTCAATCTACACAGAGAATGGCGAGCTTTCCTCATTGTGAGGTTAATCGTATTGAGACTAGGAGCATTCCTCTAAATGTTTCAGCAATTTCCTTCATTATTGGGTCCTGCATTTTGGATCGTGAGCCAGAGCTCTTAGCTTGTTGCGAGCCCCTAGATCGTTGACTATTGCAATCCTCGCGAGTCTCTTTCTGGGCTTCTTCACATAGCTGTTGGAGTTGTGCTTCAATTTCCTCTTACCTTTGTGCACCCTGGGCTTGTGCTTGTGTCAGCACTTTAATAGCTTCAACCAAGTCTTTCATCATGTTTTCAAGCACTGGTAGTGGTTGATGAGATGTTTGCACCTCTTCGATTTCAGGGGCAGCGGTAGGCTGAGGATGAGTTTCGACAGTGGAAACATCTGTCGACTGATCAATTGGAGTATTTGAACTCCTGGCGATTTTTCCTCTTACCATTGTAGCTATATAGAGGAGAAATCAGGAAACCTGAAAGCAGATGGGCCCTCCTTCTAGTGCCAAACTATTGACGGTAAAATCTGATTCTGCCAAATTCCAGCCAACTGAGATCAATTCTTGAATCCCAAACTACTTTCAAGTTAAAGAAATGAGAGATGAAGAGGACGATGAAGATGGTGAAGAGGAAGAACATCAATGGCATGCAACGTTTTTAATGTGGTTTGACTAAAACCAAGTAGTACTGGTCTCTACATCCATGGTAACTTTCTATTAATTTGGAGAAATTTTTACAGAGTTTCAGTATATCTGTCTTAGCCTGTTCACTCTATTCTACAAGGATCCTCCCCCTTCTATTTATAGAAAGTGGGAGGTTACAATTGTAAATTTGTATGCTGTAAATAAGTTATATCAAATATTAAATATACAAGATAATTTAATCTTCTGTAAATTGGCTCTTGCAAGTGGCTTTTTGCGGGTGGGCCCTCTTGTCTGTTAAGGTTAAGAGTTGATGTAAGCTTGTCTAGTGCTCTGCCTCGCTGAGCCTTCTTTATCTTCCTGAGCCTTTTGTTGGGCAATGTGCCTTTCCTTACAAGCTGAAATGCTTGGCTTGAGGTCGCTGTTAGCCTTCATTTAGCAAGATCGACCTTGCTCTTAGCGAGGTGAGCTTTAATGAGCCAGCTCACTTCTTGACGAGTTATTTCTCTACCTTTTGGCTTTGTTTGTATCCCAACCTCACGATTACCGAGGTGGTGCAACCTTAGTGAGCTGAACTTCTTTCATTGGTTCTCAGCTTTTGCCAGACTTCTACCTATCTACTTTGCGAGATTGGATTCCACCCATAACAACACCATTTATAGGTGGTTATGTAGATAGTAATATCTTAAATTAAGGAATTAGAGTTTGGTTGAGTTTAGGTCTCCTAGATAACTTTTAAGAAGAGAAAATTCTTTGAAAATATATAAAAATTCATGCTCTCTAAAACCAAAACAAAATACTATTTTTTGCTCTCTTATGATCACGATTATATTTTCAGAGATACCATTTAAGATCTTAGATTTCGAATGTGTGTGTGTGTGTGTTTTTTTTTTCTATGAAAGACTCAAGTAACTGTTTGACAATCAGAGGAACAGACACTTGTCCATAGGTTTAGGTTTGGAACACACTTGGAGAGTGGGAATGTAGAGAAACTCATGTATGCTGATAAAGTTTTTGCTGTGGGATCCATAATTAATAGAAGGTAAATATTGAATCCCAATTTTTTAAATATACCAATAATGGTATTAGAGCCATCTGACTCAGTTTTATCCTTATGTATTATATGTAAAATTTTTGCATGTTTTAATTCTTTTTATTGATTTACATGCATATAATTTGTTGGCATATGACACACAAACATACGCAATAGTTTAGTATGTATTTTATGTATTCACCTGCTACTAATAATATTGTTAATTTGTAGTTAAAGTTTCACAAATTATGTTTGCAAAGCTTAAAAAAAAAATTGTATGCTTAAAAGCCTTTAAATTAATGATTTCTTTTTATGTTTTTTCTGTGTTAAAGGCCATATTTTATAAAATTATATCATTACAAATTATATAATTTGAAATTTAGAACGATATAAAACAGACTTAATTTCGTTATGAAACGATAGGGGGAAAAAAAAAGGCCCTCTTGGGAATTGACCACGAATCTCTACAACCACACTCGAGGCGACGGCCACAGTGTGAAACTTTGTGAATGGATTGTTCTGTGCCCATTAAAAACATACAAATCTGACGCTGCATCTTCTCAATTCGGGATTAAAGTTTTACCTAACAAGTAGGATCACCTTAATTAAATTTGGTACTGTATTTTATATCACTTAAGGAAAAAAAACATTTTAATGAACTATCTTTTCACGTTTAAAATAATTTTCTGGATTATATTATTTTTATATGTTATAAAATTAGTTTTTATATACATATAAAATGTAAAAATAAAAAAAAAAGAAACTTTGTCTTTTTAGTAACATAATAATATTTGATGTTATTATTACAGAATTATTTTTTGATATTTTATACAGTAAGTTGCATTTTATGTCTTTATTTGAAATTGGCTTTCAAATAATCCATTTATATATTAAATGAAAAAAATTTCTATTAAAAAACTGAAAATTTTGATATATGAAAATATGCTTTTTTGTGATATGTTCAATTTTTTGCATTTTTTTGTGCTTCTATGTGAGTAAAAGATGATCTTATTTATCATTATGATAAATGTATGTTTTAAAAGCGTTGATATTTTCTTTAATGCTTATATTGTATGATGTAATAACGTCACATATATGGAGGAGCGAGATCCTTATTTATTACATATATTAATATTCTATTATTTAATATTTTTTTAGGATTGTATTTTATTGTTGAAAGCCTTGCAATGGGATGTGGCTTTTGTACTGGGCCCAAAATATTAAAAGAAATATTTAGATAGATTCAAATAAGTATATATTTTGCGAATATATAAATGAAGAAGCAAACATGTGGAACTAAAGTCTCGTGTATATTGTTAGAGACCATTATTAACATGGTGAAATTTTCGATTTAATAATATAGGGGAAAATTAGATCACCTAATTAAATTATACACTAAGATATGTGCACTAATTAATAGGGGTGTTTAATGAGACTAAGGCCCGCGAATCTAGAGTGGGTTGGACATATTAAAATTACGCTTATTTGAAAACGGGCCTAAATGGACTAAGTTCGTTGGACTGTAGTCCAAGTGGACTGAATCCGCACAAACACAGATCGATCTGTGGGCTTGGCTGACTATTCAGTATTCAAACTAAGGAGAAGGAGATTCCCCGGATTACCTTCGATCATTTGCTGGTAATACATGTCCGTACTATCCTTCCAGTGGTTCGAATCCCAGAACCCCAAACTCCCACCACCTCCATTGTCAGATCCACCACTTCCACCACCAAGATTAATCCTTCCACCTCCACCACCAATCCCACCCCCAACAAAAACACTCACCAACCCATCTTTCTTCGAACCAACCTCAAACTCCTCGCCCAGTTCAGAAAAGGAAAACAAACCACGACCCAATGATGTTGTGCTCGAATAGGCAGTAAACCTCTTCTCTCTCACGCTCTCCTTCTCATCTTCATTCGAAAATACGTTGAACAACTGATTGAAAGGTTTCTTCTTAAGCAGTGGCACAGAGACGTCCCGGAGATTTGCTTTCGATATTGCCCTTATCATTTTCTTTGGCAAATCATTAAACGACGAGAGCGAACTCAACGAAGCTGACAATGTAATCGAATGCGCTCTCGGAATTTGATGAACAATTTCAGGCTCTGGAGACGAATCTCTTGAGTGAGGAAGAAATGAATTAAGAATGGGCTTCGTAGAATCATGATTCCAAATCAAATTTCGAAAATGCTTCCTAAAAACCCTAAAATCGAATAGCTTAATGTGCTTTAATCATTTCAGATGTTTTGAATGAATGGCTTAATGTGCTACTTCAATCAGTTTAGATCCCCTTTGCACTTATTCCCTTGCTTTGTTTGGTTTCAAATGAGTAAATAATGGGCACTTATTCCGAACAGTTAAATATTTTGCTCAAGAAAGTAAGACAACATCATATTACTCAACAAAAGTTGATGACACCCTTAAGCTTGGGCTTAGACAAGTAGTGAGTTTTCATTATTTGATCTGCTTATCTGCTTGTGCACATATAACTCCCCACTCCCACAATTAGACAAAGAATCACCTCGAAAGTGAGATTGCATGTTTTAATTTCATAGGAGGTGGTTGGCTTTTTCTTTGGTGGAGTTTATGCGGCATCCACTCTAACTATTATTCTTGTGGTTATATATGGAGCTTTCCTAGTAATAACAGGTTCCATAACTGCTGGTTCTCTAACAGCATTCATCCTATACAGCCTTACAGGTACTCAATTTTCTTACCTTGCCAGCAACTTCAACAGATAACCAAAAAACTGCAAACTCTCTACTAATATTCCTTTTTGCTCAAATATATCATATTCAAGAAACTATCAGAATTTTTAGGGATAAGTTGTTTCAATTCAAAGTGATGAAGCTTTTTAAATTTTTTGAAATTTGG
>JANHAO010003586.1:0-25868 GCA_026873985.1 Saraca asoca | reverse complement strand
TATTAATGGTACATTACATTCCCCTGAGCAATAGTGGAGCTTCTAAGTTTTGGACACTCAAATCACTCTCTTATCCTACTAGATATCATGATAAATAATGATTTTTTACTTTAAACCATTTAGATTCTTAGCTACTTGCTTGCGGGATCTAACATACAGGATTGCCATTAAGGCAGGTTGGTATAATCAAACCTGGGGCTCAACGACTTTCATTTTTGTTTATAAGACTTAAAAGGTCCAGAAAGCTTTAAGAATTTGGAATAGCAAGAACTTGGGATATTGTCAAGAGAACTTTAAAAGAGCGCATATGGCCTTAACTGACATTTGTTCAAAAGACCCTTCACCAGAAAATAAAGCGGTTGAAATGTAGTTGGGTGTAATATTAATGAATAGTTGCTTAAGCAAGAGCATATTCAGAGGTAGAAGTCCAAGGAGTTGTGGTAAAAGATTGGGATACTGATTCCACATATTCTCACTTATCTATTGTTATTAGAAGGAGAATAATATTGTTGCTATCCAACTTGCTAATGGTTAAAGGAAAGGGTTCAAGTTAGGAACTATTTTATTAAAGGCATCCAAAATTTGTTTAAACATGAGAATATGGAGGTGTTAGATAAGCTGGATAGACTAATCACTCCTAGCATATCTAATGAGGATAATGAAGTGATGTGTAAAATTCTTTCCCTAGAAGAAATATGGAACATTATGAAGAGTATATATCAACTGAAGGCCCTGACATTAGATAGTTTAATGGCTTTATTTTATCAAGAGTGTTAGGAGATCAATTGGCGAGTATTATGCAAGCTTGCTTTCATTCAAAATTAATGTCAAAAGAGTTAAGTTGTAGTTTCATTGTGTTGATTCCAAAAGTTCCAAGTGTAAAAGCTTTTAATCAATTTAGGTTAATTAATATATGCAATCTTTCCTACATAGTCATCTCAAAGATTCTTGCAAATAAGATGAGTGAATGACTTAAGAAAATCATTTCTTCCATATAGGTAACTTTTGTCACAGGTAGATGGATAATAGAAAACATTCTATTAGCACAGGATTTAGTCGATACTCTAAAAAGTAAAAGGGTTTAGGAAGTTTTTATGGGAATGAAACTAGACATGCAAAAAGCCTACAATTGGGTGAAATGGCTTTTCTTCTTTAAGATTATGGAGCTATTTGGTTTTAGTACTATTTCCATAAATTAGAATTAACAATGCATTTCAATGGTCTCTTTCTCAGTTTGGATTTATGGTAGCCCACTTGGTAAGTTCTTTCTTCAACGAGGGCCATGTCAAGGGGATCCCTTATCTCTATATCTATTTATTATTTGTTTTGAGGTGCTCTTTAGACTTTTGTAAGGCTGTGATAGATAGAGAATTTCATGGGCCAAGTTATCATAGTCAGGGTATTCTGTTTCATACTTAATGTTTGTTGATGAAATTCTAATTTTCACAAGAGCTAATGCTTTTAAGGTGGGTAGTTTATGGAATGTGTTAGATAAATATCAGTAGTGGTCCATTCAAAGGATTCATTTTGACAAGTTAGGGATCTTCTTTTCCAATGTTAAGAAAAATAAAGCTTTTTAATCTAATTTGATAATACAATTTAAGTTGAAGCATATTTAAAAAAAGGTAAACTATTTAGGAATTCTTCGTTTTCTCTCAAAACGTAAGGCTTTAGATTTTCAACATGTAATCGAAAGATTACATGGGAGATTTGTAGGTTGGAAGCAAAAAACCCTATCATGGATAGGAAGGCATCTTTAATCAGCTTAATCCTCTAGCAAATGGTTTTTTACACCATATCTACACTTAAACTTTCAAATAAGATTTTGTGCAAAACTGGACATAGTCTATCAAAGGTTCTAATGGGTGATTAGAGAGAAAACTCGTTCTTTTTGTCCAAAAGCCTCGCTACATAATGTACTCTAAAGGCAAATAGGGATTTGAGTTTTAAACTATTTAAAGATATTAATTTAGCCTTGTTAACAAGATGACATGGAAATTTGAGACACAAAAGGGCAAATTATAGGTGGTTTGTCTCCAAAATAAATATGTTTATTTTGATATCATTTTATGGGTGGTTAGGTTCTTGGGCTTAGAAAGAATCTTAAGTAGAATTAATGTAATTAAAGAAGGAGGTTTTCATGAAGTGGGAGGCGAGTCTTCAATTTTGGCAATCACAGAAGTATAGGTGAAGGGATGTTAAGTTTATCTCAAAATTAAAGGATATTAAGGAAGTGGATGAATCAATGTTGGTTTCAAATTTAATTAAAGGAATGTATGATTAAGTTAGGACCATTTGATTTGGTCTTTAAATAATTCCAATTTTCATTTATTAAATCTGCTATAAGTTAATCATCTTAACCATAGTTTCTTATACTACCTTAATCATGTGGAAAAAAAATCATGAGAGAAAGATATTCATCATAGGCTAAGAATAATCCTATGGAGGTTTGCCAGCACAATCTTCCCTACTAAGTTATGAATTAGGTCATTAACAAATGGTGGTAATTACCTGTGTTTGTTATGTCAATCTATGAATGAAACTAAGCTCTATTTGATGCAAAAATGTGATCAAACTAGGGCTTTGTGGTTCCATTTCAAAGACAATGACATTACTTATTTGAGGTCCCAATCTTCCATGAAATTTGTGCATTCTATCGTAATGGGTAGTGACCCTCTATGTACAACTGATAATCTAGAATTAAGAAGAAATATTTATGCATTTGCTACAATATTGCTTAAAAAGGTTTAAGAAATAAGGAATAATTTGATACACCATAATCAACTTGTTGACTTGGAAAAAGTAGCCATAAAAATTGCAGTTGATGTTCAAGAAAAGGAACATTGCTTTAGCCATTGTATTTGAGCACCAAGCGACAGCTCCACAATGGCACCACTTGTTTCAAACTCTAGTTGGTTGTCACCTTCACAAAGCTCTATCAAGTTGAATGTTGAAGCTACCTAGTAAGAGTGCATATCAGCTTTGGTGATGATTGCTCGTAATAGCACTAGTAATGTTATAGGGTTTTGGTACAATAATGTTGAATGTGGCTTACCTCTATTTGCGAAAGTCTTGGCAATTCAAAGGGCAATTGTAGTATTTTATAATTTTAATGAATTCCTAGTGATTAGTAAAATCTATTGCTAACTAGCTATTGATGCTTTGCTAAAAGTTACTAGTTGCCTATGGGAAGTAATTAATATGTTTGTGTTTGTGTTATCTCTGTCTAGGAACGTAAATAATGTGTCTTTACTTCGGTATAGTTAGTCTAGAATGTGGCTTTTCATAAGGTTGCACATTGGATTTCTAGAGTCATGAGGAGTGGTGTTGGTTCTATGTCTAAGTTACCTCCCTCAATAGTCAATGTTGCATCACTTTATAGTTCTTCTAACTTTGCTTAATGAAATATTTTTTTAGTAAAAAAAATATTTTTCTATAAAGCATTTATGTAAACATTTTTTATGGAATGAAATGGTATTTATTATTGCCTTATAAATCTATTAATGGCTAGTCATAAATTACTTTTTTAAAAGAAAAAAATAGTTATTTGTGTTTACAAAATATGTTAACAGTGGAATGTATAAATTAGTTACCAGTTGTGTAATTGTGCCTCATTGAATAGTTACTAAAATAGTGACATTATATGTAATGCTTTTTATTTGCATGTTTAAGGAATGAAAAATTAAGTGCATATGACAACTTAGTTAAACAGTTGATATACAACTATTTCATACTAATGTTATGATGAATGTTTAGATTGTAAAATGTTTGGACCATCAGTTTTTTAAACCTAATGTCATGATATGCCTTGTTTATGAATATAGAAGGATCTAAGATCTTACATAAAGCTAATGTAACTTAATAAAGATTAGGAAGGCTTATTTTGACATAGAAAAAGGAGCATTAAAAAGGCTGGTGGACACTAGGATTTTGTGATATCCATGCCAGTTACAAATCTCATGAAGGGTTGTGACATTTAAACTCATTTTTAAATGGATTCAGCTTCGTATGATCTAATCTATTCCTAAAATAGATTGAATTGATTTGTAGGTGCTCTTTTTTTTTTTTTTAGCTTTGAATTTTTTCTAATAATTTTAAAATTTTTTAAATTTTTTTTTATAAATTTGATTTCCATTTTTTGTTTTATGTAATTAATTTAACTTAATTTAGTTTTGTATTTGGATTGAAGTAGATTGGACTTTAGTCTTTTTTTTTTTTTTTAACAATATGGCATTTGGGTTGAAGTGTAGTGAGATTTAGCCTTTTTTTTTTTTTTAAATAATGTATAGTGTAGAAAGACATGATCCAAAAACTTTGATTTTTTTTTTAAAAAAGGATTAATCTGCAAGCTGAACTGGAGTTGTATGGGCCTAATTCGCTTAGAACTTATCAATAATTGAATGACAAAATTGAATCAATTACCAGATTTAATTGATCATGTCACAACATATATAATATGCAAATTGATGATGATGATGATAATCATAATAATAACAGAATAAATTAATTACTTATCATGCAAAGGTTATGAATCTATTAAGTTTAATGTATGTTAATCCTAGTAAGTTCACTCCTCTTAATCCTTAGTAGTTTGTTAGAGAATACGTCTATGAATCATAATGAGGAGATTGCAAGATTGACTTAAAGTAAAAGTAAGGACCTACCTTGTTCTAGTTATAAGGCTCCCATACTTAGAAATCACTTTAGGTCTAAGTATCATTTTAACCCCCATAATATTATCATTAAATATGGGCTGGTTCATAATATTAATTTGACATTTGTGTAATTTAGGCTTTTATAAAATGCTTAAAACTATGTAAGTCCACTCGAAAATTCTAATAATTTCTTACTTGAATGACATAGTTCAGATTATAATAAAGAAAAAAAATTATTCTCTAAATTATAATATGTAATCACATCAAGGAATGACAAATTAATTATGATACTATTACAACTACATATCTGAATTGAGATAATAAGTATTCAATAGTGCAAAACATCACATTAGATAGGGACATTAATGTCATACATGTTTGAGTACCTATACCATGTTGACTATAAGCATATGTGAAATATGGATAACAAAATTTATATAGTGGTAACAAGTGCTTATATGTAAATCTCCATGAAATAATCTTAATATCCACCCAAGATACTAATTGAGATTCAATAATCTCAACATAATAATGAGACAGGGTTTCTTCGTCTCTATTAGCATGACATGCCATAGTACAATATGCACAAATAACTATATATATACATATATATAAACTAATTGTAAGCTCATGCCATGCATGAGTGATAAGAAAAATAGAGTTGGAATAAAATATACTACATATAAATAATTTAAAAAGAATGTGACATAGTGTAGGAAGAACATGTTAATAGTGAAAAAAAAATAAAGTTAAAAACAACTATAATTATTGGCAAATATAGATAATTGAAAAACACAATAGTTTTTAACAAAAATGTGCACTTTTTTTTTTTGAAAAGGGAATGATTTTGAACATAATTGCAACAACAATTCATGATAGACAAGAAACACTTTCAATATATAACTATAAAATGAAACATCAATCTTTGATATTGGAATTATTATATCACTTTCAATATATAAGTACAAACAAAAAGATGATATCAATCAAATTGTAGCATACATTTCATCTCTTATGATAAATTTCTAAGCACTTCTTTATAAATAACATTCATGGTAAGATTAATAAGTTTCCCTTCATTATCAAGTATCAAAATTTTCATCCCACTTCTTCTTTTAACTCTTGATAAGGTAACATATAATTGATCATGACTAAAAATAGATATAGGCAAGTATTGTTCTTGACTTTTGTTAACTTTCATGGTAAAATAAGCAGACATTTGAAATTGCTTTCTTTGAAATTTCAAAGGCTGCCAAAAGTTAGATGGAATCAACAACATTAGAAGGATAAAAACAATATCTCCTATATTACTTCCAGAAATAACCTTTGTCTTGATCATAAGATTTTTGAATTGTTTAACTATAAGTCTTGTACCATTATACAATCATGAAGATTGATCAATATTTCATAGAAGCATTATGGATACCCTGGCTTGAGTTTCAATTCATGATTTGGAAGACCTGATAAATGAATTCCATTAAAATATTTAGACGCATCTATATTCAATTGATTGCAAGCATTACTACCATCTTGACACATATTATCACTGCTAAGGTTGTTCTCAACTCACTAGGAAGCAAGCTTATGATAAAATCGTTAACAAATTAAATTACATCATGAGTGGGACCAAAGGTAGCTATATCTTTTAGATAGCCAAAGTTAGGGAAGTTATCAAGCAAATTGGGATAAGTGCTATGAACAATAGTGTAAAGTAAATCATCCACATCTTTTATCAAGTGATCATAAGGTATTTTAACAAATCCATTTCCATCATTTGGCTCACCAACATTACCATCACTAATTTTTAGAATCCAATCCAAAAATTCTTTTATGTTATCAATACTTCCATCAAGAGAAGTAGTATGCAATCTCATGTTTTTTGAGAGGGTTAACACTTTGCAATCATTCCTTAAATAAAAGGAATTTATCATTGCATGAACAATGCCTTATTTGCTACCTTTAGGAGTCATAGGCAAAATTTGTCTCAAATCACCTCCAAGCTTAATTACCTTTTCACTAAAAGGTTGATTAAGACTGTTTAGATTAAAAAATCTTAGGACATTTCACAAATTCCTATCCAAAGCTTCAAAATAATGCTTGTTAGCCATTGGAGCTTCATCCCAAATAATTAGTTTTATCGAAGTAAGAAGTTCAACCATGCTACTACCTTGCTTAGTATTACATGATGAGTTCTCATTTATCACTAGAGGAATACCAAACCTAGAATGAGCAATCCCATTGCTAGGAACTAGTAATAAGGTAATTCCACTTGAAACAACATTCAACACAACATAACCACCAGAATAAAATGTAACAAAAAAGGTTTCCCATAGGAAGGTTTTACCTATACCACCATAACCATAAACAAAGATTATTCGATCATGAATGTCCATTACATCATTTATAATAGTCTAATATATATTTCTCTACTCATATATCATATAGGAAATCGGGCAAGCATGTTTAGAAGCCAACTATGGTTTATTGTACGCAATTTCTTCAAGAATGAGTTGTTACAAATATCCTTTTCTTCCACATTATATGGACAGGGCATTGATGCAAAATCTCTAAGACTCCCATTATTTTGAAGAAG
The DNA here is from genome assembly GCA_026873985.1 of Saraca asoca. NCBI lineage: Eukaryota > Viridiplantae > Streptophyta > Magnoliopsida > Fabales > Fabaceae > Saraca > Saraca asoca. Next base: position 18,620 of record JANHAO010003586.1, on the reverse strand, counting down.
ATAACATGCAATCTCAACAGGGGCATATTCCTTTAATTGATCATTTGAAAGTTATAAATCTAATAAAACAAAGTATATAAGTTAGACATTTGGTTTAAAAAAGAATTGAACAAAAAGAAGGGTTATTGCAAGCTAAAGTTACATGTTAAAGTTCTAATGAATAATCCTTTATTTATGCAAAATATCATTAGTCAATATTTCCCAACTATCATTTTATATAGAATCAAGTTTTAACATGCTATTGGACATCAAAAGAGAAGTAAAGAGTTTTTTCAAATAGTCACCAGATGCCCAAAAGCTTGCTTCTTTAAGTCTGTCCACTTGCTTTTTGTCATTATTGATCAAGCTTAAAATGTAACATGCATCTTTATATGCCTTGAACTCATTGGCATTGATGGTCCATAAGTGCTTGAACTTTTCAGGACCTCAAACAATTCCAACTAAAATTCTCATATATTACAATTCTCCACTGCCTAGTGGTACATAGTACAATCTGCCCAGTGGGAAGTGATTTTATCTTGGGCACCATTCCTTGCAAGGCTTCTTGTAAGTGAATCTTTAATGATATTCAGTGTAAGTTAACTCTTTAACTTCAAGATATCTCTTAATGGAATTCATCTAAGATAAAAATTGAGACTTGTGAACTCCTTCTCTACTCATCAACTTGTCAAGGGGACAATTATTATCAAAAGACGCTGACTGCTCATTTTCTAAATGAATAGACAATCTTTCATTAGGAGGACATCTATATTGAATATCGCATCCAAAAAGCCTCCACACTACTTCACAAAGAGATATATATCTACAATTAAAGTACATCTTAAACTCATCTACATTTGAGTTTGGATGTATGCTACTGCCCTCGTGACAAGCAATTGTAACTCTATCGTTCCCTTTATTGACATACTAGCAAATACTTAATTGATCTGACATAATTGTACGATTCCATATTAATGTGTGCATGATACTTCCTAAAAAGCCAAGGACCATAAGGAACAACACATCTATTATCCAAAGGAACACCATTCTTATCAAATTATAACCAGTATCTCTCCTTGTTTAACTAAGTAGCCATCCTCATCAATTGTAGTTTTTTCACAAAATTTTTCAGAAAAATTTTTGGAACATTTATCGTTAGTCATACAAGGAGAACTTGCCCTAGCGACTCCACATGGGCCATAAATCATACAATCCTTTACAACATCGAATAAAGCCGAATCTGTCACCTTGTCTAGAATTTTTGCAAAAGTTATTTTATCAATGGCATCAAGTAAATGATATCTATCCTTCCTATGCAAAAATAATAGAATATGTGCACGTGGAAGCCTCCGTTTTGAAACTCAATATTTTATATCATTGCAATTGAAGAATATAAGTATGAAGTTGGATAAAGAATATAGTACAAAAAATTAGATACAAAAATAAAATAAAATGGTATAAGAATGATGATACTTACTTGCATTAACTCTTTCAAAAATCTTTTATGTTTAATCCATAATTTTTCTCATTATATTGCATAAATTTGAGTCTTGGAACATGAAAGAAAAATTGGATCTTATACCAATTGTCAAACTTGGATAAAGAAATTTAAGCAATAATCAAATCTTTTATTCATGTCACAAATCATCTAAATTTATGCAATAAAATAATTAACAAATATATATATATATATATATATACATATGATATTGATTACAAAATTATGAATATGAATTAAAGCCTACTATTAAAATCTAATTACAAGGCTCACACAATTAAAATTCACTATTAGTATAATTATTAACTTAGGCTCCATAACATGATCACACTTTAATTATCCTATTTTATAATATTATTATAGCATTCTAATAATTTAATGATAATACAAAAATTAAACTATGGTAGTCAAATATAGGAAATTCTAAAATTCTTATGCTCTTCTTATAATTTTTTTCTTATTTTTCTTATGACTTTATCATATTGTAGGTGAATGAAGAGAAAAATTTGAAGAAATATAGACAGAGTATTGATTTAATTATAATTTAATAATTACATTTAGAAATGTTGAAAATTTTATAACTGTCAAATAATATAAAATAATTATTATATAAGTTGTTTCTAAAAATAAAGACAATTTTGTTTAGGTAAAATTTTTAATACTATCATATATATTATATACATGATTGATAATAAACAAATAATAATATAATTTTATATTATTAAACTATGTATATAATTGTTATCATATACTCAATATTATTATATCTTATTGTCTACGCTACTACGTTTACTTATATTATCTTATACCATATTCTCAAATTCGATCAGTAATAAAAATCTTTCTTTATTAATTTCAAGTCACAGCTAATACAATTTGACTCCTTTCTTTGGCATTCTTGAGATGAGAATAATCTGCTCCTAATTAATATGAACAGCTATACTATAATTTGCCTCGATTCACCAACACAGTTAAAGAATAATGGGTACAATCTAATTCAGATGCAGCTGTCCAAAATAATATGCTTCAAACTCAAATACATATTGAGTTAAACAAAATATGACTTCCGAAGTTTGAGAAGATTTGACGGTCATCCATCCACTTCATCACAATCATATTATAATTATGATTATAGTTATGTTATAATTAATAAAATTATAAATAACTATGATTATTATAAAATAAAATTATAAAATTATGATTGCCAAAAATACCTTAATAACAATATCGCAAAGGCAGCAACTATTACCGTCCCACGATATGAAATCATGGTCCTACTATTTTCTATCCCTTTTCCTTTTCTTCTCTTTTCTAAAATTCTTGTCTAAACCTTTGCAGCACCAGCTAGTTTCGTCATACATCTTTCCTTTCTTCCTATAGGCGTGCACCCTCTTTCCTCCACCGTAGCTTCCATGACTTTATTTCACACCCTCATGCTCTTTTTCTCCTGCAGAGGCATGCATCTCATGAGGAGGACAACATTGTCTCGCTACGTACTTCCAATTCAAACATCACATCAAAATATTAATTAATTTCAATTTATACAAACTTCGAAAAAGATTCAATTAATCAAATTGAAATTAATATTTAATGATAAAGATAAAAAATCAATGATAACCAAAGTATTCTTTTTTTTTTTGTTTTTAAAATGTTGGGGTTTGATGGGGGAGCGATAAATTTGAACTGAAAAGTGTTTTAGAATTTTATTTTTTGCTTAAATGTAATTTTAATCTCCTAAAATATAAATGGTTTTAATCTTTCTAATATGGAATACTAGATTTTGACTCTTTTAATATTTTAATCGAATTAATTTTAATCCTTATGTTAGGCTCTCATCTAGTTATTGATAAAAAAATTAACATAAAGAAAAGAGAAATAATTTTATTAAATTTGTTACATTTTTTATGTTCTGATTCTATCTATACACTTTGTCATGGCCAGGTACCATCCTCTTAATATTGGAAGATAAGTACTTGAAAACAAGAGGTTCTTTCATATTCGAAAACCAACAAATGGCCATGGGGCAGAGAGTAACGATCTGCAAATTCTTTCCAACCCTTTGGAAACCAAACTTCACCATCACATTTTTGCAAATTATTTCCCGTTCCTCTCCACTTGGAAGCTTAAGAAATACAGAATTCGATAAGCTTTCTCCATTTTCATGGACAAACTTTCTTGGCATTCTCTGTCAAGCACCACAGTATTGTAAAAATGTTCAAACTGTAGTGCACCCTTAGAAGACAATGATTTTAGCCATATTTAAAATCACTACAGTCACATTTATTTTAATTCATTTAATTTTATTAATTGATTATATGTGTATATGATGTACTTGGCATATATATATATTTAAAATAGGATAATGTCTGCATGTCGCTATGAGTTTATCTATTTTAAATAAAAAGATTCAAATAATTTTAAAGAATTATATACGTTCAAAGATTTTTTTAAATACAAAGTACAACATACATTATAAGAATATACTTATTAAAATTTGTTGTCATAATATTTATTGATAAGGTTCACTCAAGCATGGATGGAACCTTAAAAACGATGGTCATTTTAATGGAAAATATTTTTTGGTTTTATTGTAGTATTGAATATTTCAGTACTATCACTTATTATATTGTGACAAATTAAAAAATTATTTTTTTAATTTTAATATTCATTTTATCATAATATTAAAATATATAATTTATCGAAATATGAAATAATGTTAAGATTTCAATGTTACCATGGAATTAGAAATATACGGGCATGCTGAGGCTGGGAGTTCTATCAGGGAACCAAGTTGACATGGGAGGGCCCTCAAAGATTAAGAGGTATGTCTTGTGGCAAGCTCCGCATGGTAGGCTTATACAAATGTTGTTAGAAACATATGGTCTAATTCAAACCTATATTGTTCATTGTGCTATTCTGATTTTGAGAGTACTGCCCTTGTCTCAGAGATTGCATCAAGGCTACTGCCATTTGGCAAAGGTTGGTGCACCATTCAATGATTGCAGAATATTTTTTATGGATGATCATGAAGTCTGGTTTGTAATTCTATTTCTATTTGATATAATAAAAGGTGGAACTTCTCAAAACATTTGGTCGGTTTTCTCCCTTTTATTATTTTATCTTTTTTACGTGACTATAAATATAATCAAAAGGAGATTAACCTTTTAAAGAATTTCATATCTAACCCTCCATCGTTCATCTTTTTTTTTTTTTTTTTGAATCTAACTACTCTTTCTTTTCTTTATCATTTATGTGAAGGGAACCAAATGCCTCTGGATTTTGTATATATCTTATTTTTAAATAGTTTCAAATTTAAAAATATATTTATATTTTTGTTTTTTTTTTTTGCAATCTTAAGTTAAGTTGTTTATATACATTTGAACATATATTAATTTCCTGTGATGTGTGGTTAAATGATAAATTAAATTTTTTCTAAAATATAAATTAATATACTCTACTGTAACTAATTAAAATGAGCACGTAACATTTCAAAATATGAAAACGCGTGAATAATAAATATACGTAGAATTTTATAAACTGTGAACATTTATAACCCTTCACTAGTGAAGTACAAGTGTCAAGCACGGGTGCAAAAAAACTTTTAAGCATGGTACGAAGATATGTAAGATTCTATCTATTTATGCCACAAAGAAGGCATGACAAAAAATCTTCTCTCTCTCTCTCTCTCTCTCTCTCTCTTGATCTAAAGGAATATACAGTTCCAATTGACATATGGTGATAATAGCTTGGTTATGTGAAGAGCACGTGATTGGTTAGTTGGAATAACCAAATCTACACACGTGGCATTTTGCTAAGGATCTTGTCAATTGGTGACAACTATACTTTTAAAATATTCCAATTATGAAGCGTTTGTCACGTGTCGATCCTTATTGGTCAACCAATCTTACTCTAGCCTATGTATGGAGGAAATGTATGAACTATTATTTTTATGATCACATGCATAATAAGAAATTACAACAATGACTAGCTTAACTGTCGAAGAGGTCTCAACGATCACCATTGTCTAGACGGCTTTGTGCAGGATGTTCGGCCATTGTGTTCGGTTGTTTTCCATCGTCATATCATTAGTCTCCAACAAGGTCTTGGAAGAGTTTCCGTTACGGGGCCTTTTGTAGTTTAACTCACCCATTTTTCTTAGTTTAATCATGTCTTTTCTATTTACAAATCCTGTATTAGTTGTTTCAATCTAAGCATTTATGATTGTATAAATTATTTTTTGTTCTTAAATTTTTCTTGCAATATGTCCAATGATCTCCAACAATCTTATGCGATCTCAGTAGATTTCTTGAGATCTCTGACGATCTTGAGCAATGTCCGTTGATTTTTTGCGATCTCTGATGGTCTATTACGATCTTCCTTAATTTTGGGCAATCTTTTGCAATATTCAATGATTTCTTACAACTGTTTGAGTTCTTTTACAATCTTTGGTGATCTTTTGCAATTTCTGTTATTAATTGTACTTCCAAGAATTTGTGAATTTTGATCATTCACTAGTGAATTCAAACCTCTCGTAAATCTGTAAAATTGTGCTTTATTGGTGTATGTATAAATTTGGCAGCTATAGATCATTATTTGATAATAGTAATTGCTATTTTGTAAGACTTAGTTCAAAATTAACAACATGCATCTCTTTGGATCCACTAATTAGGGAAGTTTTTTTATTTTTTAATTCTTTCCTTATTAACCTTTTTGTTTCAATTTTAGATTGATCAAAGTGATTGATCGAGGATGCAACATTTGCATCACCGTCAATCCTTTCCACAGTCAAGCACCGATGAACGACGATTAGCCAACCACTGTGATCACTTTTGGACACCTTTACATGTAAAATACATGAAAATCAACAGTTCTGCAAAGAACTAAAGTTTATGAAAAGTGAACTCCAATGAAATATTGCTCGGTAGCATCAGTTGCATCAAAGAAATGAGTACTACGAGCATCAAGCTTGTGGATGCCAACCATTCCACGATTGCATAGAGGAATATGAAAGTGGAAGCATGGCAAACTTGTGGGATACAAGCTATCTCTATGAAAGAATTGTTCAAACAGAAGATAGGTCATTCAAAAGGGCACAACATGATTATGAGCAAGAAAATGACAAAAATGAGAGTCATCCTTTTACCAAGCAAATAGTAAGAGTGCTTGTGCCACAAATTTTTAAAACTCTAATGAATTTGGAGTCTTAAGATCGAACTACATATCCTTAGGAGCATATAGAGGTCTTTCATGCTACAATGCTACTCTTAAGAGCACCTGATGCAATTATGTGTAGAACCTTTTCTATAACTTTAAAGAAAGCTGACCTTTGCTGGTTTATGGGTTTAAGACCTAACTCGATTGCAAAGTTCAAAGAATTGGTTGATCAATTCTTGGCCCATTTCGTTATTTCTAGAAAGTACAAAAAAACTTGTACATCATTAATAAACATCAAGTAGGGAAAAATTGAGCCTTTCAAAGAATACCAAGTAGCCTTGGAGATCAAAGATTTACATGAAAGAGTGGTGATACATTCCATCTTGGTTAGTCTTAGGAGATTAGCTAAAAATCCAATATAGCATCCTTTAGGGTTAATTTGACTGAATTCAAACACAAGTCCAGAAGAGTGATTTGATGACCACAGGCATGGTCCCTGAGGGAAGATTGATGGTCAATTGATTCCTAAAGAATGATCAATCGATCGATGTTAGGTTAAATAAACCCTAACACATGAAATTTGAAGTCTCAGAATACTTATCTAGTTAGGTGTTAGTCAGAATAGAGACCTCATCAAGTAAGAGCTCAAATGCAATCTCCGATTTAAAAAATGAATTCAAGGTAAAATGACCAAATAATTCATGTTTTTGATTTCTTTTAATTTCACTTAAGTGTTTTAGATTTGAATTAATTGGCTAAGTTGTTTTCAACAAAATATTTCTCACTTTACATCTAGGCCTAAGGCTAGAAGCTAGATGTAGCATTAGAGATAGACCTATGCCTTGGAAGATGTGATTTTTCCATATGATCAGGTGAGTGAGATTTTATCATCTTGGCTCCCTTTTCATATAAAGTATGTATTTTTGAAAATTATTCCACGTATTTTGACTGTTAGAAATAACGAATGTGGCCAAAGAATCAAACTATTAAAATTTAGCTAAATTAATGAAAGTAAGAGTTATGAATCATAATGAGACATGAGTAAGTCATGATATTATGGATTAGATCAAGAATAGACCTAAAATGTAATATTTGATGAATTCAGACTTATGTCAAAATGTATACAGGAAGGTAGATTCAGGCTAGAATTTAAGAAATTCATTTCCTATGTGATTATATGATTAATTGATTTATATATGAAATGAGTTATAGGAAGAGAATGTAGAAATGTCACAAGTTGTGGATTAATCTAAAAAATCCTAGCTTTGCATATGTATATGGGCATAAATTTTATGAACTCATGAAATGTTATGAAAAGTTCTATTCCATGATTTAGAAAATTATGATTAAAGAATTTCTAATTTTATTTACTCAAAAATGTTTATTAAAATTTCTTATGTTTATGAAAATTATTAAAATTGTTATTTTTTTGAAAAACAAGGAAATTATTGTTTTAAGATATTATTATTATTATTCTACAATTTGTTTGAAGTAAATATTATTTTTCAAAAAGATACATGTTTATTCTTTATTGAAAATGAGAATTTCTTTCAAGAAAACTATTTCTAAAATTTAATCTCATTGCGTTATCTAGAAAATATTATAAAGGATAGTAATAGAGAATGCTTATGAAGTACACTGGTTAGCCATGGATAGACAAGGATGTATAGTATATGATGAAAGATAAGAATGCCAAGAGATGCAAGTATGTGCATATGTATAAGTGAATTGGCAAGGGATATTAGTGAACCTAAGTGCACTAGGAGATGTTGTCACCTATACAATAAGGGGTTATGGGACAAATAGTCACCCATGCAACATGGAATCATGGGATAGGTGTACTAAGGCATAAAAATTATGAAAGGCTCTATATTATAACAATTTTCTACCTTCCTAAAGTAGATTGTGAACACAACTGTTATTTTGATTTAATACATAGCAAGATGGATAACACAAATTAGAGGCATAATATTTCTTTCTCACAAGCTATTTTGATGCTTAATTGAACATCAGTCAAAACTACGAGCTTGCAAAAACAAGCTCAATTTTGTTCTCTTGATGATCATAGAACTGATCAAATGTCCAAACAATAAAAGTTTGACTCAAATTTCATCATTTCTTTTAGTGAAAATGATTTTCACCTTAAGTTTGATCATAATCATGATGATCTGATGGTAATTATAACTACTATTCACAATGATATGATTAAGAAAATATTTGTTTATCAGAGTAATTCTAACAATATTTTGTATCTTAGCACAATGAGATAACTTAATCTTTCACCATAAAATTGGAATGATTCTTATGATGGTATAATTGATTTTTAAGAAGAAGTATACCAATTTTAGGCTCAACCATGATATATGTTTTCATTAGAGTTTGGCCTCAAATATCCAACATTGATGCAAATTTTTTAATAGTATACATATTCAATAAGGTGTATAATGTTGTTTTTGGTCGATCATATTTGAATACAATACAAGCTGTCATTTCTCTATCCCATTTGATGATGAAAGTCCCAAAGTGAATGGGTAGGTCAAATTCGGGCCGATCAACAAACAATGCTATGTGAATCACCTAGAAGAGTAGCTAACAATTGAAAAAGTCCAAAGCACAATGAAAAGTTAAGTGATAAATCAAAATCAAAAGGATGATAAGGTGAAAGGTAAGGCAACTTCACTTGAATATGTTGATTCAAGGATTGATAGAGTGGAAAGAAATCTAAAACTAGAGTTTGATTTAGAAGAGATAAGAATATTTGGCCTAAATGATGATTGGCTATTAAGATTGGGGAAAATTTGTTGATCCATTTCAAGGTAAAGCTTATCAGAATTCTCAAAGACAATGTTGAAGCATTTTCTTAGATAAAAGCTAACTCAAATTACTTGTAATAGGTTGGTAATTGACCCTTCGATCTAACTAGTTCAAAAATAAAGTGAAATTTTGGGCCAGAAGATCAAAGCCATTACAATTAAGGTTGATAAATTGTTGTAGGCTGGTTTTATAAGGGAAGTCTCTCATACTTTGTAGTTGTCAAATGTAGTTATGGCTAAAATGGCTAATGGAAATTGGAGGATGTGCATCAACTTCACTGATCTAAACAAGTTATGTCCAAAGGATACATATCCTCTTCATAATATTAACAAACTAGTTGACAGAGTTCTAGCTTTGTTATCTTTAGTTTTTATGATGCATTTTGGGCTATAACAAAATTTTGATATGGATAGATGATTAGGAGAAGAAAGTTTTCATCATGAATGATGGCATATTTTGTTATAACATAATGCAAATTTTAGGTTAAAAAATGAATGCAACATATTAGAGAATGATGAAATACATGCTAGTTAAATCCACCAACTACCACAAACATTTAGAGGATCTAGAAGAAATATTTTAAAAAATGTGACGAAATAATTTAGAATTAACCCCAATAAATGTGCTTTTGGTGTAACTATAGGAAAATTCTTAGTTTTTATGTTGACTGAAAGAGGAATTGATGTGAGTCTAGCAAAGTGCAAAGCTATTCTAAAAATGAAGAGTCTAACTAATGTGAAAGAGGCATAATGACTAAATGGCTAGATTACGGCCCTGTTTGAATTCATGTCTAGATTGACAGATAAATGCTTCTCTTTCAATTGTGAAGAGCTCTAAAAAGTTTACATGGGATGATCACTGTGAGCAAGCTTTTGCAAATTTAAAGGAGAAAAACTCTATCTTTACTTAATGATAATAGAAAAAATAGTTAGTTCAGTATTAATCAGAGGTCAAGAGGATCTTTAGAAATCAATTTACTTCACAAGTAAAGTTCTTTGTGGGCAGAGTTGCAATGCCAAAAGATTTAAAAACTACCATATGCCTAGCTAACAACCTCCAGGAAATTAAAGCAATATTTCCAAAGCCGTCAAGTGATTATTCATATCAACCAACCAATCAAGCAAATCCTTTAGAAGCCTTATTTAGCTAGTCACCTAGTGGTATGGTCAGTGAAACTCATTGATTATGAAATTGAGTTTGAGTTAAGGAAAGCTATCAAAGCTCAAGTGTTGATAGACTTTGTTGTAGAGATGACCAAGGATTTGCCTATAGGTATAGATCATCGATCACCATTTGTTTGGACATTATTCATAAGTGGATTTTCAAAGAAAAAAGGAGGTGCAAGGGTAATCCTAGAAGGACTCAATGGAGTTACAATTGAATGCACCTTGAAATTCAAATTTCAAATGACTAATAACTAGACCCAATATCAAGCGTTGATAGCTGGCCTCAAATTGGCGATTGAGGTGGGGGTAAAAATAGTAAAGTCACTAAGTGATTCTTAGCTTATGGTTGGTCAATTAAATGGAATATGCGAAACTAAAGTCCCATGTTTGATAAAATATGTATAGAAGACCAAACAATTGATCATGATATTTGATCATATTGAGTTCAAGCAAATCTCAAGATTGGAAAATGATCAAGGGTGTATTATCTAAATTCAGCAATACAAAAATTTGACAGGTAATAAGAGTTTCTTACAAGATACTTTCTTAGAGCCAAGTAGAAACCGAGGAGAAACCATGATGATTAATTGGTCATTTTCATGGATAAATCCTATTACCTTATATCTACAAGGAAAGCCTGTTGATAATAATCCACCGAAGCAATGAAAATAAGAAAATGTGCAGTTTGCTTTTATTTAGAAAATAGTTGACTCTATAAAAAATGTTTTTCTCTACCTGTCATGTGATGTTTACACCTTGACTAAGGAAATTATGCCTTACGAGAATTGCATGAGGGGATGTGTGGAATTCATGCCATTGGAATAGTTGTAGCATAACAAACTTTATGATCAGGATATTTCTAGCCTACAATGAAGCATAATGCTTAAAATGTGTGAAAGAGTTGTGACTAATGTCAAAAATTCTTGGCTATTCCACAATAGTCTCTAGCCAAGCAAGGAATGATCTCTTCTTCATGGTTGTTTGTACAATGGGGGATTGACTTTTGGGGGCCTTTCGCAACCACCCACAGGTAATTAAAATACCTCATTGTAATTATAGATTACTTCACTAGGTGGATAGGAACCAAACCACCAAATGCCCTCACTACTTGTCTACAAAAGTTTGTATGAAAAAATATTATTTGTAGATTTGGTGTACCCAAAGTATTGATAAACAAAAATGGAACACAATTTACTGCTGAAATCTTTCAAAATTTTTGTCAAGATCCTCAAATAAATCAAAAGTTTATTTTTGTGAAATACCCCTAGAAAAATGGGTAGGTCAAGTTAGTAAATAGAATTATATTGGAAGGATTAAAAAAAAAAAAAGATAGGAGGGATCTAAAAGGTTATGGTTTGATGATTTGTTAAGTGTTTTGTGGTCATAGAAAACAACTAAGTAGACTTCGACAAAAGAAACTCCTTTTCATCTCACTTATGGTCATGAGGCATTGATCCCAATGGAAATCAGATAGCCTTTTGAGCAGTGAGAAGCATTTGAAAGTAGCGAGAACAATAGGCTTCTGAGTGAAGTGTTAGATCTCTTAGAAGCTAACAGAGAGATGGCTTATATCTTGTCAGTAGCCTACAAAGCAAGAGTTACAAGATATCATAATTTCAAAATCAAACTTTAGAAAATTTCAAAAAGGCTCTTAAGCTCTCAAAAGAGCCAATAGTCCTTGAAAGGAAACTTCTAATGGGAAATTGGAGCAAAATGGGAAGGGCTTTATAGGGTAGTAAGAAACCAAAGAAATGGTACCTATCATCCAGAGATGATTGAGGCACAATAATTACCCAGGTATTGAAATGTTAGTCATTTATGTTACTATCATATCTAGTTGGTTGAAGGATCCAACAGAGAAGTCAATTGGTTTTGCGGGTAATGATCACCATATTTTGGTTCCAAGAAGTCAGAGTATAAGATTTTCTCCTAAGCATATTAGATCTTGTAATCGTAATCTTTCTTCATCTTATGCGGATGAATAAAATGGACTTCTATTTTTCTTAAGAGATCTCTGAAAGTGATCGAGCATAATATGCTCAAAACTTGGCATAGGCTACCATTAAATACAATTTAATCTTAAAGCAATTGAGCATAATTGGCTAAAAAATTAGCACAAACTACCATTAAGAATAATTTGCTCTCATAGTGATTGAGCATAATTTGCTCAAATCCTGGCACAGGCTGCCATTGAGCATAATTTACTCTTAAAGTGATGAGTATAATTTACTCAAAACCTGGTATAGGCTTCCATCAAGCATAATTTGCTTTTAAAGTGGTCAAGCATAGTTTACTCAAAATCTAGCACAAGCTATTATTGAACATAAATTACTCTCAATGTGATTGAGCATAATTTGCTTAAAAATTAGCATAGGCTACCATCAAGCATAATTTGCTCTCAAAGCTAATCAGGCATAATGTGCCTAGGCAAAGCTCAAAGGTTGGCACAAGATACCAAACAAGATAAGACAAAGTTCAAATTTTTTGACAAAGAAAACTAACCAATCAAAGTGACTAAAGACTCTACATGGATCATGAAAAGCACAAAAGATATTAAAAAATGAAACCTTTAATGATAACATGATATATTTTTACCCATTTTTACATATACAAATAAAAATGTTATTCCTTCGCCCGAAGTTGAGGAGCATATGACGTCCCTAACTCTTTTGCCAAATCTGTAGTCTTTTTCTTGATATTAAGGATAGAAAAATCAACTCTAGACTCAGTACATGGACCTGATCTAGTGCTAGGTCATGTCCTTCTACAAATCCAATAGTTGCAAGCATTTTAGCCTCTTCAACTTCTAGGATATTATTTCAGCAAGACTGTCTGCTCATCTATCTTTTTAGTCTAATCATCTATCTTTTGACTTGCTTCAACATATTTAGATTTTAAAACTTCAAGATCTAATTTAATATTAGTTGTCTCTTGTCGAGCATTCTCTACAACCTATTTACAATTTGTGGTTTCTTGCTCTGGGCGTTTTAACTAAGAATTCATAACCTCCATGTCATCTTGCATGGTCTTTATTATGCTTTGCCTAACTGTAACCTTTTTATCAACATTATTAATGGCTATTTTTAGCCATTCATGAAGATTCTTGTCTTTAGCTTCTTTATAAAAGCTAAGTAGTTGATGAATCTTCTCCTTAAAAGTAAGCAAGTAGGCATCCTGATGAAGATGATTACTAATTAAAAGATTCACAAACTTGATTAAGCAAGACCTCTCTATCTCATGATTAAGCATCTCCTTATCCTTATCCAAAAATATTTGGTTTTTCGCCATTTGCATATCATTAACCCATTGTAGAAAAATGAATCTAAAGGAACAGTACCTTTAATCCCTAAATGAACATAACTAGTAGGGATTTCATGAAGATTCATTGAGGCATTTTGTAACTTTCATGAAATTTCCTAGCAATTTCAAGGTTGGATGCAAACTCTGAATTCTTTAAATGATCTTCATTTGTAGGTTCGAGAGGAGGGGTAGTTCAGTCAATTTCTTTTTAGAAGACCCAACATCTTAAGTATGATCAACCTAAGCCCAATTCAAAGGCAAACGATCTAGGGATCCTTTATACTTACCTTCCTAAGTACACTTTCGAATATCATCAACAATATGATTGATAGATGGCAAATGACTAGAAGATTTGCAATCCTTTTCTGAGTAGTTATGCTTTGATCGGTCAGAGCTTGACATATTCTTGAGATAAAGGCTTGAAAGAATAAATAAATTCTTATTAATAGAACAAAAATGGGAACACGATAAGTAATAAAGGAAAAAACATGATAGAATATGGACTTAATGTTGTCTTTAGATATAGGGGCTCATTTGCTCAAGTTTCAATTAATAAATTAAGTTAAAATCTTGTGGAAAAGCCTTGCTAGGAGGAAACACCAAGGGAACCAAATCACTAGAAAAAGAAACCTACCATAGTCATCTTTTTAATAAGGGGATCCTTCTTTTGCCCTAACTTTAAAAAAAGGAGTTCTTTTAATGATTAGTACTGGTGAATAGGTTCTTAAATAGTACTCCTCTTAATCTTTGTCTAAAATGTATCAAAGACCTTCACTTCTTAAGGTAATAAGTAAAAACAAAAAAAAAAGCTTGCTATTGGTGTAAAATTAACATCTTTGATCTCTCGACAGACAACTTTAGAGGTTTCTAATAGAGCCCAATAATTATATGTTAGTTGAGAAGCGCATAAATTCATTTCCCTAGGGATAAATTGTTGAAAGTAACTAAAATGCAATTACACCCCTAACATCTGAACACAACAACCATAAAGATCTATGATGAAGGATTTGGTTTTAGTAAAAGACACTTCGAATAATCAAGGAGTGTTTATAGTGCCAGATGAGTAAATGAATATGAATTATAAACTACTGATTAATGTTCTTGCTATCAATAATAGGGGGCTATGTTTATGTATGCAGAGGGCTTCTCTAGAGTTGAAAAATCAGGTCTCGTTATTGCTAAGTATTTGCTTAAGGCAATTAAAGAGGTGGGACCATCAAATGTTCTACAAGTAGTTATCAACAATGTAGCAAATTGTAGAGTAACTAGAAAGGAGATTGAAAAGGCACATAAATATATTTTTGGTCTTCATGTATGATACATACTTTAAACAATTTTCAAATATTTTATTGAATCAATTGAAGGGTTAAGGAACACATACAAGAAAGGAAAGACAATTGTCAAATATATCATAAACTATACACATATCTTGGCAATGTTTAGAACAAATTCATAGCTTGAATTGTTAAAAGTTGCAAAGACTCAATTTCCATCACATTATATTCTACTTAGTAGGCTTATTAACTGTAGGGATGCATTTCCTATAGTTATTATTTTAAAAACATGGAAAGAATGGGTAAAATAAGGAGATGAAAACTCAAGAAAAATTAGGTATGAGATTGTTGAAACAATTTGAAGTAATGAATTTTAGAAAGATGTTGAAAATGTGATTAGCACTACAAAACTAATCTATTTGTTAATCAAATTTTCTAATGGTGAAAGCTCAAAGATAGGGGAAATTTATAAGAAAATGGATTTGATGCTTGGAAGTGTAAAAGAAATAATGAGGATTGTTATATGTGAAAATCAGTTCGCCTTGGATGGACACACAAGAAGCCCAAGAGCGATGAAAGGACTAGTTAGAAGAACTGTCCGGATCGCTACGCCATCAATATGCATCACAAGTGCAACCGCTCGGCTCGAACTCGTGCCCGACAGAGTGAGTTCGACATCTTTATCCTGATGATGTGCATGACCCCAGACTATGCAATCCGGTCAGCAAAGTGAGAGTAGCAACGTGGAGCTCGCCAGACAGAAGACCAAGTTATACCTTGACTCAATGGACAAATGGGGCCCCCTTGCAGAAGATAATCTGCAATAGTCAAAAAAGGAAATTTAGTCTGTATATTCTATCTTGTACATTAAATGTTGATGTAACATACTTACTGCATATATAATTACCATTATAACCTCCTCTCCTCTATAAATATGAGGGAGGAGCCTTCTGTAAAAGGGAGGTCCGTGCAAAAACTCTACTAAAATAGAGACTGAGTATTGTAACTTTGTAGAAAATATCATCACAATGACACGCTACTATGGATGTAGGATCCAGTAATACCCGAATTTGGTCGAACCACGTTAAACTCTGTGTCTCCTCCTCTACTCTTCCCTTCATCTTTATGTATCTTTGCTATTTTGCTGTGCTTGAACTGGATAAAGGTCAGAGATCCTATAAGAATCTCTCTATTGGTTGGAGTTTGGACCATTACCAAAATTTGACGTCAACATTTTGGCACCGTCTATGGGGATCTCACCTGATTCTGGTTCATTTCCTACTGCAATGGCCAAGGGAAAAGCAACCAGAGCTTTAAATGCGCAACCCAATCTTCTAAAGGGTCATGTCTCATCAACGGATTCTTCCACGGCTCCAATCATTGGCACAACCACTGGTGTCCCTCCAACCATCTATGTTCTGCCAGCCGCCACTGTTAATGGTACTGATGAAGTGGAAACCTGACTTTAACGCTAGGAGAAGCTCGAACACATGATGGGAGAACTGACTAAAGCAGTCATGTTGTTAGTACAAGGTGTGCAGAGACAAGCCGAAGCCTCAATGCCCGAGAATGTTCTCCAATAGTAGCAAACTCAAGACTCTGCGGCATGAGACCCGTTAGTTGGAAAACTATTTCAAAAGATAACCCTGTTGGAGGAACGCCTCTGAACCCTGGGTGATCAAGCTCGCTATGAAAAGCAGTTACCGCTCTATGAGGAGATTGAAACTCGAACTCTCTCTCTTAAGCTCAAGGTCCCTATGATCCCGTTGTATAATGGGGATTTCGATCCTTATGAATGTCTGGACGCATTCAATGTTCAGATGGACTTGCAAACAGCAGACCCATTGGTCAAGTGCCAAGTGTTTTCAACCACATTGGGAGGTGTACCTCAAACTTGGTTCAGAAGCCTCCCAGCTTGCTCAATTGGCAGTTGGGAAGACTACCAATAAAAATTCATCAGCCAGTATCAAGCGCTGAAGAGACAACTTGTGCCTTCTTGCCATCTCGCTATGGTTTTTTAGTGCAATCATGAGTCACTCAAGGACTATATTGCCAAATTCAGACTCAAAGCAAATTCGATGGAGAATCCATCTAAAGAAACCATACTGGCCACCATCTCTATGGGACTCCGTAAAGATGGAAAGTTATACAAGAGTTTGTACAAGTCCCCGGTCAAGGACCTCACCGAGTTCTACGAGTGAGCTACCAAGCAAATTAAGTTGGAAGAGACCTTCGGCTCGAAAAGGTCTGACAAGAAGGATAAAAAGTCGGTTCCTCTTACGGCAAGAAGTTGAGTGACATAGAATAGGGTGATCACTTCGCCGAGCGGATAACAAAGAAGTCCAAGAGGCCTAAGAGTGAACAACCTTAACATTCAGACCATCATGAGTAGTACAGTATCTTGTTTGATTCCCAAAATAGGATCTTCATGACAGAAAGGGACAGGGAAGACTTTGGGGTGCCCCCGCCCTCTAGGATCCCTTATAGATGGAGGAACCATGAAGAATTCTATGCCTACTGATAACAAAATATTTCACTCATTTATTTGTCCTCTCATTTAGCATTTTAAGGTCCAAAATTGGCTTACTTAAGTTGTGTTAGCATGTATTTTTGATTTTATATCAATTGGATTCATTATGCAAAACACTACAGTTTTCAGCCATTTTGAGCAATTTCCATAATCTAGTCATAACTCGAGCTACACTTGTCCAATTAATGTGATTCTTGTCTTGTAGAAAGATAAGACATGTCTCTACAACTTTCATGAGACCTCCAAGGCTGAATCATGCAATTGGCTATCTAAATTTGGAGTTAAAATTGAAGCTAGAATATTGTCTAGGGTAGCCTGACCTTTTTGCATTCATCATACCATAACTAGAGCTATAGAGGTCCAATTAAGGTAAAACTAAGCCCACTTGGAATCTGAGACATAAAGCTACATTTCTTATGAAGACTTCCTGAGCTAAACACATCATTATTGGCATGCAAAATGAGCTACAACAGAGAAGCAGAAATGCTATGAAAATGGGCCTCTATAGAATTTAGTTTTAAGGCCCCCAATTGACATGGATTTTGAGCCCAACAGACCAGCTTTCAACCAACTAACACTCAACTAGTTAGAGAGCAGTAAGTTAGTAGAAAAACTAGAAGAAGCAGTCTGCATTAAGCTCAGAACACCCAAGGCAGTGGTAATAAGCATTCAGACTAACCATAATCATTGCCTCTCACCTACCAACAACTGTCTTCTTTCTACCCAGGTGAAACCATTTGGCTGAGAAGCTTTTAGTTCAGTTTTTAGCTAAGTTTTAGAGTAGTTTTAGCTTAGTTTCTGGTAACAGTAGTGTAGCACATTTTCTTCATTTTTCTTTGTATTTTCTACCTCCATGGAAGGCTAACTTTGTAATCATCTAAGGGTTAACACTTGAAGATTAATGT
>JANHAO010003585.1:0-25871 GCA_026873985.1 Saraca asoca | reverse complement strand
TAATCACAAACAATCTGATTCCGTTTCATGACTGAACCAAACATTTCAAGTAAATAACAGATTCTATTCCCTTTCCTTTCCTTATCTGATTTCATTCCCTTTCCGTTTCCATAGGTTGAACCAAACGGGGCCTTATTAAAGGCCTCCAAAGTGTTCTATATATTTAATGGTACAAAAGACGTTGCTGCCATGCATTTTCATTAGGATATACCATTCATTATTCATGGTCTTTAGAGGCTTGTAATGTTTATAAATATAATTTAATATATATAATTTAAAGAGACTTAAGATTATAGGCTATTACAAAGATTTAGTTATCTTAATTTTCAATAATGTTTTGACTCTTTTTTTTGTTTTTTAATCCTATTAGGAAGTTGAGCTGATAATCCAATTAGCCACGAAAAATTATGAGATGCAACTCATAAGAGAAAAGATGAATCTTATGATAACGATGAAACTGTTGTTATAGGAGTTTCTTAACAAGTAATTTTCTTAAATAGTTAAATTTTAAGATAAAATATGAAAATGATTTCTACGTATTATTCTTTTGTTTTTAACATAGGTTACACCATTAAATTGAATTCTGCCTTATGCTTGATGTCAGAAAATGTCATGAGCATGCCCACTCTGACTTTTATTGCATAGTTGCATTGACTTTTTAATTTAGTTTTGTACTTTCTCATTTGATAAGGAATGAGAGATATTCAAATTAATGTCTTCTGTAGATGCCAAAATCCCCTCTTTTTTTTTTCTTTTCTTTCGATTGGTCTTTTTAATTGGCTTGGCTTGCCTTTTTTCAAATTAAACGGCTTGGTATTTTGGTCAATCACTTTTTAAGTGGAATATGATTATAGCTGATATTAAAAAAGAAATCATATCCTTTGATACTTTGTTTCGATGCTGAGAGTAACGGGAAAAAAACATAAATAGTGCTATACAATTGAATAAACTCATCCATATAATGTTATTATTATTATCCAAATAATGAGAGGGAATTCGTGAGAAATCCGGATTGATATATGATGCGTACATACATAACTACAAACAGGGAATTAATTGTAATTTATGTCTTTCCTATCAATTTAAAGACAATTTGTTCCCTTGTTCTAAACTTCATTTTCATGAAGTCAAGAGGAAAAAAGGGTTAAAACAAGAGCATAAATATTAAGTAGTTGTGCAAAATTATATATTTTGTTGTAGATTTGTTGATTGATGATGTTGTATCTCTGTCGATTCCAGATAAGTGATGAGGCAAGCAAATATGATCCAAGACAAACCCTTGAGAAAAATATCCTTTGTTTCCCATGCCTATAGTTATAATTTTGAAGAGGTAATTAATTTAGACAATATTTAGCATTTGTTTGGTATTCTTTTTCATTCTGCATATGACAAAATTTGATGGATTATAAATCTAATTTTGTTTGGAAATTATATGTGAATTGCAAAAAGATTATGAACTTGTATTTATGGAAGTAAATATTTATGCATTCTTGTTTGGTTGTGATTACGTTGGGCATCATATGAAATATGTTGATAATAGAACAATCTCCATTTAATAATTAAACTTTTGACATGGATGCCAAAATATGTCACAAGAAAATTTTGTTAACAAATTGATATCCCTGTAAATAGGAAAAAAAAATTCAAATCAAACAAAAAAAAACAGATATAATAGTAGTGATGGTTACCATTCCTACAAAATTAATTGAAAATACTTACAGTAGCTATTATCCTTGCAAAATAGAAGCAAAATTTTTTATAATAATTTAATAACAGTTGTAACCTTTACAAAATTAGAAGCAAATTTTTTTACAATATTTTAGTGACAATTGCAATCCTTGCAAAGATGACAGTGATCACTGATCACAACTAAGCTCAACATTGCAACACTTAACCGTCACTAAATTAACATTAAAAGTTGATATTTATGATGGTTATATTGGTGGCCGACAAAAACTATCACAATTCACATTACAACAACCATTTCTATGAAGGTTAATTCAATAGCCGCAAAACATTTTGCGAGGGTCAAAATTGTTGCAATATAAGCATTTAAATTGCAACAATATTAGTGAATCTTTTGTAGTGTCTCTACTAGTTATATAACACCCTTAGGTTTAACTTGAATAGACTCAAACATGGATATGGAAGGTTAGCTAGTTAACCATGGATTCGATTTTCAAGGATAGACTAGTCGGTCAACTAGTTCTTAAGAGGCCGTTGACCAATCAATGTCAAGTCAGACAAAATCTAATACATGAAATTTGAGGTGATAGAATCCTAATGTAATCAAGCCATACACTAGAGCTGAAACCCTGTTGAGAAGAAGTTCTAACGCACACATAGTCAAAAAACCATAATCTGAGGTAAAACGTTTAAATCAAATATGAATTCAATCTTCTTTTATCTCATCGTTACATTCTATTAACTTTTAATTAATTAATTCTTTTTAGATGGTGATGATTGTGACAATAGATCTAAACCTAGAACTAAAGGATATAAATTTCCCTAAATTCAAGTGAGTGAAATTCTACCCTCTAACTCATTTTTCATATAAAGTATATATTTTGAAATTATCCTTAAATGTTTTTGATGTGATTGAGAATCTGGAATTAGGCTTAATGATTTAAGCGGTATGTACTACAAATGCTATGAATATGGAATTTTGAAAGAAAATGAAGATAACATGAGGCTTAAATCAATTTAGTTAATATTGATGAAATGAAGATATTAGAAGGATTGATAATGGGACTCTAGATTGAAGAAGGATTGATAATGGGACTCTAGATTGAAGTTAGTTTATAGGAAATTGTAACTTTATGTGATTACTTGAGTTATTGCTTGGATGATTTATTACAATAGATAAAAGAGAATTGGAAAAGTTGAATAGATGTCAAGTCGGGAGATTCTTAGGAACCTAACTTTGTATAATCATATGAATAAAAACTTTCATATTTTTCTTTATCTTCAAGACTCATGGATTTTCAAGGGATTTCAAACTTATGTTTTTCAAATACGTATTAACACTTCATAAGGGCCTATGGAAAAGTATTGTTTATAAAATATTTTATCAAGTATATTTTTCTTCATTTTATGAATTCTTTAGGAACTTATTATTTTATTACACTAATATTTTATCAAATTATACTTTTATTATGTTATAATAAATTTGTATTTCTTATTAATTGTATTTAAACATATATTAAATTTTGAGGAAATAAAGTATTTTTAAGAAAATATATTTAATTTTATATTTATTCATTCCATAAGTATTTAGCATGCATAGGAAGGATAGAATAAAATTAGGAAATTAGAAAGGTATAGCATGTTGAGGACAAGGGTAGTTGAAACGAATCCCACAGGATATGTATAGGGAATTGGAAAGTTTTAGAGATGTTTGTATTTGGAAACTGGCTTGTAAAGGAGTGATCTAAAAGACCTATGTACATTGGAAAATGTATTATTTATGAAACTATTATTATTTTCTCACATGGCAATGGATTGCTTGTGATCATGGTGTAGTGTAGGAGGGCACAAAACTTAAAGAAATTAGATGTGCTTTATGGATTATACATATACATATCTTTATATATTTATTTATTATATGGGTTATATTTACGTGTATGGCCAAAAAGGTTTTCATCCTAAAGATGGGTTAGTTATTCTCTACTCATCGAGTATTTAGGTTGTATTCACTCCATTCATTAACATTTTTAGTTAATAAAATTATGGAAGCTATCTCAAGTAAGAGATACTTGATGCATTCACTCCATCTACCACCTGGTGATTCGTTCCAATCACACCCCTAGATTTGGGGATGTGACAAGTTGAGAGTTGTCATCTAATCTATCATTTGCATGTTGAAATTAATGGGTGAATACACCTCCAAGCACTCGGTGAGTAGAAAGTTTCCACTTTAACTTTGGGTGGAAAACTTTTGGTCATATACATAGCATATAGCGTATATATTTCATATAACATAATCAAATAGTCAACCACATCTAACAATCATATAAAGTTGTACTCCTCTTCATTTCACATTCAAAACATCCCATTCATACAAAACATGATCTCACTTCCACATGAACTTCATCACTTTCAACATATCAGTCAAATATTAACTTTAATTTCTTTCCTAGTCAATCATCATGTTTACAATTTGTTATCAATAGTAATCATACCTAGTCTGTAGCTTTATTATTGATCTTTAACAACATACCCATAACTCGAACAGGGAGGAAGTAAAATATTCTATGTAATGGCTACATGAGATGGCAAGTAAGTGTGACGTTTAGGTCCTTTCCATGGCACAATTTGGTTGTGCTAATCATGGTACATACCTTTCTTGCAAGGTAAATAGATAAACAAACAAATGTACACAAGCATAGAAAATAAAGGGACATTATGATGAAGTTGTATGTCCTGAAACCATTTTGTATCCTCTTGAATGCCCTTTATGACA
Organism: Saraca asoca; assembly: GCA_026873985.1. Lineage (NCBI taxonomy): Eukaryota > Viridiplantae > Streptophyta > Magnoliopsida > Fabales > Fabaceae > Saraca > Saraca asoca. The sequence continues at coordinate 21,409 of JANHAO010003585.1, read as the reverse complement.
TTCCATATAGCTTGTGTGCCCTTTTTGATATATTTTACATGCTATTGGCATACTTGCTTTACAATAAAGACCTATTGAGGCCAAATTCATTTCATTTATGTAATCTCCCTAGTGCACATCTATTTCCCCTATTGTTATATCCCCAAAATTGGAAACTTGATTGGCATGAATCACCTAGTAATGATCTGAGAACCTTAAGCATTTCTATAACATCCCCTATGGATAGGATTAGACAAGGATAAGCTAGACTAGTATGAAAAGGGTTAGAGTAAATCTTAGAAATAAAAAACTCGGATTGAGAAAGGACCATAAGACGTGTTAAACCAAGGTTTCAAGCCATGAATGGCCTTAGGACTCAAGCCAATCAGTTGATTGATTCCAATAAGTGGTCAAATAGTTGGTACGGTCTCACAAGGTAGATAAGTCATGCATGGATAGGTTGACTAGTCGCCTCATTGAGCCTATATAAGAAGTAATCCTTGTGACTTAACCCTTATTTGCATTTGAGTAGCTCCTAGAGAGCATTGGTCAATTAAAAAATATTCTGGTTTGTGCCTTACAAGGGTATAAATCTAAGGTAAAGATTTTGGCTTAAAATTGATGTGATCTCCCTTGGAGATGCCTATGGATCTATCTCTAATTTAGCAATTTAGCATTTAAAATTGAAAGAAAAAAAGAAAGGATATTCATGCCACACTCTAGAAAGATAGAAGGAGAGTGATAAGTGATGAAGATTGACGCCATAAAGAGGAAACTCTTTAACAAGTCTTCAAGTTCTTGTAGAAACCTCGCGAGAGCACTTTGCTCAAAGAAGAACACTTTTCAATTTTCAATCATCAAATCTGGATGGTTAGGGAGACATGCCTCCCCTCATAGCAATTAGGCTCAATTATAGGCTAGATTAAAGTCCTACACAAGCCTAACAAAAATACTAAATAAGTCAGCTAAAATAAAAAGCATAAGCTATTACAAAAAATCCAAACACAAGGCTATTACTACGTAGAGTAAAAACCCTGGTTTCATTTCATGCTTAATGTTGACCTTCAAAACTACATTGTTTCACTAAGTTTAAAGCTTGAAAACATTATGCTAGACCTTAGGGACCTCTAATCTTTGGTTTAACCTTATTTGGCCCCTTAAAGCTTCAGTTATGATTCAATCATTGTGATAAGGCCAATGCGGATGGAAAACACTAGGCTACTTAATGGTAAATTTTGAGACTCCAAATGGTAGAAATAGACTCTGGCCTCAACATGAAAGTTGTAGAGTTTTCTCTTAAATTTCCAACCAGATAAAAATCAACTCATTCCAATAATTAAAGCTCAAGTTATAGCTTGAAAACTGAAATAGTGTTGAAATCCTAACATTAAGCAATTAATTCAATTAAACTCCAAATTGTGATCAAATTACAAATTCACTAAAATAAACTCAATTAACATTCAAAAAGTTTGATGTCTAGGATAGCTAATACCAAACCATGGATTGCATCTTCTAATAAACTCCTTCTTTGTAGAATCAAGACATAGAAAAAAAATCTTTTGAATATTGGAGTACAATACATTAGTGGCTGGTCAGTCACTATCTCAGCTACATTCCTTAGATTGGTTTGCTTTACAAAGTTCCCTAAGTAGGTAACTTATTGCAAGACCTTGCATGATTGCTATTAGTGTCATCATTCATCTTCCTTATTGCTCTGTACAATTTTATAGGATGTGTTTCAATACCATACTTCTCCCTCAACTCTTACTGCATACTGGCATATCATATCTTTGGATTAGTATATAACTTCTGTTGTAGTTTTTTTTTTGCAATCTAGGATAAAGTTGCATTTGAATTCTTATTGGCCTAACTTTAGGTGTGCTCTAAAGTGTAGGTTTTTATTTTATAGATTCTACATGGGGGAGGCATTAATATGCCAAGCGTAGCCTCATGCATGACAAATAGATTTAACCTAAGCCTTCTTATTCTTAACCCTTACTATTTCAAACCATTCCTATATGACAAAGTCTCTAAGCACTTCCACACATTAACAAATAACATTCCCCTCTCCAATGCAACCTTACCATTATGTTGTCTTATGAATGGTGTCACGCCTAACTTTGTAGCGTAACTAGTGAAGAATGACATCTGGTGACATCTCTCTATTACATTACATGTGGACTCATGTTATATGATGTGATCTCCCTTGGAGATGCTCATGGATCTATCCCTAATTCAGCAAATCAACACCAAAATTGAAATAAAAAGAAGGATATTCATGATATACTCTTAAAAGATAGAAGGAGAGTGATAAGTGATGAAGATTGATGCCACAAAAAGGAAGATCATTGATAAGTCTTGAAGTTCTAGTAAGAACCCTAAGGGAGCACTTTACTTAAAGAAGAAGACTCTTCAATTTTCAATTTCACTAGTCTCAATGGTTAAGGGAAATGTGCCTCCCCTCATAGCAATTAGGCTCTAAAATAGGCTGGGTTCAAGTCCTAACAAGCACAACTAAACACTTAAACAAATAACTAAGCAAATAAACTAAAAAGATAAAAAAAAGGGTAAACAACTCAGCCAACAAGGCTAGCTAAAACTTAGGTTGCAAAAAGCCCACAAATCAACACAAATTCAAGTCTTAATTCACCAGAAAAATAAAGGAAATAATAGGGAAAACAACACAAAGCCAAAAAGGTCTTAAAGATGACCTATAAAATAACATAAAATAATAGCCTAAATATTGTGATAAGGTTAATTTTAGATGAAAACTCTGGGTCAACTTGATGTTAAATTTTGAGACTGCAAATGGTAGAACCAGGCTATGGCTTCAACATGAAAGTTGTAGAGCTTTTTCTTAGCTTTCCAATCATATAAAGATATCCAACATCTAGAGCTCAAGTTAAAGCCCAAAAACTAAAATAGTGTTAAAAACCTGACATTAAGCAATTAATTCAATTAAAGTCTAAATTATGACCAAATCACAAAACAAGGTCAATTCACTAAAATAAACTCAATTAACATTCAAAAACGTAGAGTATGAGAGAAAATAAAAGTAGTAATATTTATTTCTCATTAATTCCTTGAGTGGTCCTTTAGTAGATGCAAACTTTCTTGGTAAGTCTTAGCTTAGTCTCCCATTTTCACATCATTACATTTCATAAGTTTCATTCGAACTTGACCAAACATGATAAAATAAAATTGTGATAAATATTTCACAAGAAAAAAGAAGAAGAAACAAATGCTTGGAATTTCCAAAAAATATATATTTACATACGTTTCAAAGATTTTTACAAAAACTGATAGAGTTCCCTCTATTTTTTATGTTTGCCAGGGTCACATACCCTCTTTACAACTTGGTTTTCAACATTAGAAGTTTTCACAAAATCCCCAAATTTCCAAGACAATACAATATGCAAAAAAGAAAAAAAAACTCAAACACATGCATCATGGGACCATTCTACTGCCAAAATGTTCTTTCAAGATTTATGTCTTCCATCTCTGTTGAAGTGGTCCACACGGTGACAAATAGTTCTATAACCTAAAATATTTTTAAAAGAAAACATAGTAAGTTTCAAAAAAATCCAATGAGTGGATATATTGCTTATAATCATGACCATACAAGATGCAATTTGTGAAAAATAGTTTTTCACATATAATTAACATAATTTCTCATTTCAAATTTAACCTTCACAGTCCATAATATAATCACCATCCTTTCAAATCTTTCAATATAGATTTAAGGAAAATTATATACTAATTTTCTTCGATAAAAAAAAATTTACATGCTTATTTGTTATGGTCATGAATTTAGGAATTCAAGAAAATAACATATTTATATAATAACACCTCACTTATATGAATTCATACACATCAAAGAAGTTTAGGAAAACAATCATATAACTTGAAGATATGTAGATAAGATGAAATTAGGCAGGACTTCAACATTCAAAGAAAACAAATTTATAAGTAATTCCTCTAGCCAGCCTTACCTATTTAATGGACAATTCATATCTTCATTCACCTTATCCTTCCATCATATTAACCTCCCTTGATCCCTCCACCAGTTTCATATCAATCTATATCCAAGTGCACTTAAAGGTTTCCTAAAAGAATTTTCCAAGGATCTAAAACTCATAGTTTTAAAAATATTTAGCAATTATACCATAACATAAAATATCACTCAATCATAAGAAACAACTTAACTTTTGTCAATTTGCATATATTCAATGCTTGTCAATTTAATCATGATTTTCACATAATACAATTATTGAATTTTAAATGCCACTTGATAAACATAGGGCCAATAGCCTGATAATGATTGAAGCTTAATAAATATGGGACTTAACAAAATAACCAAAGCCCAATTTGGCAACTCAGCTGAGGGTTTCAATTGAGTAGAAGAACCCTTTACTCCTTTGTGCATCTATAAAAGGAAATGTATGAGTTCAATTTACATTAATGAATACTTCACTCTGTCATTTGAAATTCTCTTTAAATTTAGCATCGGAAGGGCTTTGGCGGTCACCATCGCTCGGTCTTTGTGGAGGTGGCTTTTGACTACCATGGCTAGCTACCAAAGATTGAAATGTTTGTCAATTGGTGTCATTTAGGATTTGATAACCTAATAAAAATTTATATTCTACTTTTGAACTATGATAATTTTGTTTTAGATTCTTCAAATAACAATTTACTATAAAATTTGCCTTTGTTTTTACTTTTGATTTAGTATTAACTACTCTTCATTCAACATTATTTTTACATTATTATAGATTGAAAGTAATTCACTTTCATTATCGTTAACTTCTTCATCTTGCTATAAAGATATTTTGTAAATTCACTTTGATCACCTTGCTTTGTTAAAGCTATTTTACTTAATTTTGATATTAATACATTTTGATCATTGTTCACACATGCTTTTGCTTAAATCTATTAGTATTTTATTTAATTTTGAGCTCATATTCTATTATCCCAAAGATTTTTGTTTATGAATCGGTCAAATGATAATTGATGAGGTCTTTTCATTGATATGAATTTTTACATATAATAGAATATTATTCGTTGAAGCATTAGTATATGTATTTTGAGTTGTTATTCAATGGATTATGAATTCAATATCATATATCATAATCTTCATTTTGAGTTCATTTCAATCTCTTAATAGTTTGCTTATTTTGATGATAATTATGTTATTATTCTTCATCACCAATGATCATAACTCTTTTTGAAGTTCTTGTGATCACATAAATCTTTTAATTCATAAAAGTTTGATTAAATTTTTTTGATTTCCTATGAACAGAGTAACAACAAAATGCAACAAAATGATGAATGGCATTATCTGTTAAGATCAGGGGCTGGTGATAATAGTAGAACCTTCATGGACTAGCACTTTATTCATCAACAACATCATAGACATAGGCGTCATCGCCATCACCATCACCATCACCATTAAGATCATGATGTTGAAATGCTATAAGGTGAAAATTGCCAATTGTGTATAGAACTTATGTAGATGTGATGAGCACTACATAGGCAACACGACAATCATCACCATGACAGGCAACATGGCCATAATTATTATGAGGAGTGATGCCACTACCAAGATGACCAAGAACATTACTAGTATGACCGTGATTTTTATTCAAGCAAGTTTGAAAGAGAACATACAATTGACTCCCATTCCAATGGAAGGTGGAGTAGAGAAGTAAATTGGTCTAGCAGTCGTAATGATTGTGACTATTAAGAACATGATGTCAAGGAGAATTTACATCTTTTCACTCCAAATAATATCGAAATACCAATACCTTAGAACTTTAAAACCCTAACCAATTTAGAGTCTGATGATGGAACAATTGAACCTCAAGAACATATGGAAGCATTCTATGTAGCAATGTTACTCTCAGGAGCATTAGACATGATAATGTGCCAAGCTTTTTCCATCACATTGAAGAAGGCAAGTTTGCATTGGTTTGTGAGCTTGAAGCCAAACTTGGTCAAATGATTTCAAAATCTGGCCAACTAATTTTTAGCTCACTTTGCGACATTCCAACTATATAAGAAGAGTAGTACATCACTCACAATAAGAAAGTATTGGAGAAATGAACTATTAAAGGAGTACCTTGATAGATTCAAATAAGCAGAGCTAGAGACAAAAGATCTATAAGAAGCAGTAGTTGTTCATTCAATTTTGATAGGATTATGATTGAGAGATTTTTCCAAGTCTATGCAAAAAAGCTAGTGGATAGCCTTACCAAACTTCTAACTAGATTGACTAAATTCATAAATGCTGAGTGTATTGAAAAAGTAAAAGGAGAGGCTGAATGAGCAAGAGAGGACCAGCACTACAATGATTGAGGGGATCAGAAAGATCGGTTCTACCTAAAGCATTAATTCATTGATTAACTCATTTTGTGACATACCAAGTACATAAAAAGACCAGTACATCACTTATGACATTAAAATAAGGGAAAATTGAACTACTAAAGGAGTACTTCAACAAATTCAATCAAGCAGCACTAAAGATAAAAGATATGTAAGAAGTAGTAGTTATTCATTCAATTTTGATAAGATTACAATCAGGAGATTTTTCCAAGTCTTTGGCAAAAAAAATTAGTGGATGGCCTCACTGAAATTCTAGCTAGATTGACAAAATTCATAAATGTTAAGAAGATTGAACAAGCAAAAATATAGGCTAAATAAGCATAAGAGAACCAGCACTGCAATAACTGATGGGATCAGAAAAATTAGTTTTACCCAAAGCATCGATTCACTAATTAGCTCACTTTGCGAGATCCTAAATGCATAAAAATACTATTGTGTCACTCATGACAATAAAATAAGGGAAAAATAAACTACTAAAGGAGTACCTTAATAGATTTTACTAAGCAGTGTTGGAGATAAAAGATTCATAAGAAGTAGTAGTTGTTTATTCAATTTTTGATAGGATTGTGATTGGGAGATTTTTCTAAGTTTTTAGCAAAAAAGCCAATGGATAGCTTCACTGAACTTCTAGCTAGCTAGACTAAATTCATAATTGCTGAGGAGATTGAACAAGCAAAAAAATAAGCTAAACAAGACGAGAGGACTAACACCAAAATGACCAATGGGATTAGAAAGATTAGTTTTACCTAAAGCATTGATTCATCAATTATGCAGAACTGAATGTGTCATTAAAGACAATCATGGATGATGTCAAAGTGGTCAAGTTAATGAAATTATCACCATTAGAGAGTCCGAAGTGAACACCACTAGTATAAACAAATATTGCCTAATTAATAGAAAGTAGTCCTATAATACAGATGAAAGTGTAAATATGAAGAATGAGATCAAAGCATTGATCCGAAAGGGGGTATCTCCAATAGTACAATAAATACAATTATAATGATAAAAAGTGATTGTACAGGCATGGGATGATCAAAAGGGTTAAGAACAGTCCAAATCACATTCCCTAAATATGAGGACAAAAAACAAATGCAAAGAGCTTAAAGGGAAGTAGGTAGTGGTTATAGGCATCATGGGGACCATTGCTTGAAGCTTTATAGGAGGAGGAATGTCAAAAAATATGAGGAAGAGGCATCTACAATTAGTGATGACTGTAGGCAAAAAGTGAACAAAGTAGAAGATTTTGTGATATTTTTCTCTGAAGAAGGCTACATTAAGGACTATGATTGGAACATGATGACTTGATGGTGATCATAATGACCATTCACAACTATGCAATCAAGAGAATACTAGTTAATCAAAGAAGTTTAGTAGATATCTTGTATGCCTATACAATAAAGGTAATGCACATATCAAAAGGTGGCTTTACATCATACCAAAGGAACCTGATCAGATTTTCCAAAACACAGGTGCCTATCTTATTATCAATCAAACTAAGGATATGCTTAGAATATAGTCCCAAGTGTAAAATTTGGATGTTAAATTTTTAGTGGTGGATTGATAACAAAATATTTTACTCATTTAATTGTCCTCTCACTAAGCTTTTTAAAGTTCAAAATTGACTTACTTCAACTGTGTTAGCATATATTTATAGTGTGATGTCAATTGGATTCATTAGAAGAAATTCTATAGAATTTGGCTTTGTTAAGCAGTTTCTCTATTTTAGTTATAACTTGAGCTATACTTGTCTAGTCAATGTGATTATTATCTTGTAGGAAAGTTAAGACATAGCTCTACAAACTTAATGAAGACCTCCAAGGATGAATCTCACAATTGGCTATCTAAATTTAGAGTTAAAGCTAAAACCAGAATGCTGCCTCAACCTATCTCAGGTAGCCTGACCTCTAAATATTCATTAAGTGATATCTAGAGCTATAGAAGTTCAAATGAGGTGAAACTAAGCCCAAATGGAAGATGAGACATAATGATGCAACTTTCATGAAGATTTCTAGACCTAAATCCAACAAATTGGGCATGTAAATGGAGCTACAAGTCAGAGAAGAATGCTGATGAAATGGGCTTTTACAGAATTAAATTTTTAGGCCCCAGTTGGCATGGATCTTGAGCCCAATGGACCATCCTTTACACCAGCTCACACTCAACCAGCTGGAAGTCATTAAGTCAATGAAGAAACCAAAGAATGCAATCTACAAAATGATAGAACATGCAAGGAGAGTGGTAGCAAGCAAACCAGACTACACAGCCTTCATCATTGCCTACTCACCAACCATGCAGCTAGCTTCTCTTGGCTCAGGCAAAGTCTTTTTGTTTAGGTTTTTTAGTTCAATTTTTCAGGTAGTTTTTAGGGAGTTCCAAAGAGTAGTGTAGGACATTTTTTTCTTTGCATTTTCGTGCCTCTAGTCCATGGAAGTCTAAGCTTGTAATTAGTCTAAGGGGCTACTAACTTAAAGATTTATGTTGGGATCTTGATATTCCATTTTGTATTCAATTGTTTGTGATTTCTTCTCCTTTCCTCTCTATTTTTATTGAGTTTTTTGAATTGAATGGATTCATTTAGTTTAGATGACTATATGATTATTGATTAATAATCACTTGTAGGAAGAGGATAGGAAAATCAAGCAATGCGCTAAGATTTTTATGGATTGTTTATTAGCTGAGTTCTACATAAGACTCATTAATCATTTCAAGGATTCTTGCTATGATTTTAGGCCATAGAATATGATCAAAAATTGAATGAATAATTAGTTATTAAGGATGCATTAATCTCAAGCTTAGTTAATTCCCCTGGGCTAGTTGGTTTATTTACCTCTTTTTTTGTTTCTGCATTAATGTAGCAATTAGGATAATTTCTGCTAGCCCCCCTTATTTCTATCTCTTAATTTGATTGATATCATCCAAAATGATCCAAGGGCTCGACCCGGTGTTACCTATACTATAAGTAGTTTAGGTAGCTTGATTTATAAATTTTTAATCTTAATTGGCCTCGACAATCAATCATGGAAGCACCAAACATAGCTTATAATGTGATCCTCAGGAGAGCATTGATGAATTAAGCTCTGGCCACTATATCAACTTCACATTTGTTAATAAATCCTCCACTAGTAATGGTATTGGTCATACTAGAGCTGATCAATGTACAAAGGTGTTATATGAGTAACTTGGAAGAGGGACAAGTGTACAAAATTGGGGATCAATTATAGTTACAAACACAATTAGTAAACAAAAAAGCACCTATCATTATATTAGGGAAAGAAAAGGCAAAGCAATAAAATAGTCTTGTGTTTCGACTTATTGTATTTGTGAATCATGTCACCTCAAATTTGGTCATTGTCAATATTTCTAAAATAAAAAAAGATATATGATTTTATTTTATTTTAAGCATGAATTTGAAGTTGATATTCTATTTCATTTTATTGTCAATATATCAACTTCACACTTGTTAATAAATCCCTCACCAGTAGTGGCACTGGTCATGCCAAAGTTGATCAATGTACGAAGGTGTTATATGAACAACTTGGAAGGGGGACAAGTGTACAAAACTGGGCATCAATTATAGTTAAAGACATAATTAGTAAACAAAAAAGCACCCATCATTATATCAGGGAAAGAAAAGGCAAAGGAGTAAAACAGTCTTGTGTTTCAACTTATTGTATTTGTGAATCTTGTCACTTCAACTTTAGTCATTGTTAATATTTCTAAAATAACAAAGATATGTAGTTCTATTTTATTTTAAGTATGAATTTGAAGTTGCTAGCATACAAAAGAGCTCATAATGATCAATAGACTAAAAGCATAACCATGCATAATCTATTTGTACCAAACAACCATAATTTTCTATCATAGTAATCAAGCATAATTTGCTTGCAAAGTGATCAAGTGTAATTCGATCAAAAAATATAGTAAAAGTTGCTAATGAACATAATTTGCTAAAAAAATATGATACAAACTACCAACAAGCACAGTTTGTTGAAACCTATAGCATAAGCTACCAACAAGTGTAATTCACTCATAAGATATGGCACAGGTTACTAACAAGGACAAGCTACTGAGCATAATTTGCTAAAAAAGTGGTATAAGATACCAAACGAGCATAAGTTGCTAAAAAATATGGCACAAGCTACCATCAAGCATAACTTGCTTAGACAAGACATTAAATAAAGTAAATCAAAGCTCAAAGTTTTCAATATAGAACACTAACCAGTCAAAGAGACTAAAAACTTCACATAGATCATGATGAACAAAGGCAACATATTCAAAGATGGATTATGAACAGTAACAAGATAAGCTAGTTAGAGCTTGAAAATAGAGCCAAACAACATTCAAGAAGCATTTAATGCAAACCAATATCACTTGTCATGAACAAAAAACATGCTAACAGAAATCAACTAAGGCCTCTCACGCAATTGTAAAGATTAAGAAAAGAGTATAATTGATTAACATCAATATGTGAACTAACACATAAGAAAAACATCACTGAATGAATGAACACCATAAAATTTTGATTGAACAATCTAAAATAGTGCATGGCAAAACAATTTGAATAAAGATGAAACATTAACACCCAATTTTACTACATGAATGATCAAGTCATTTACAAAAGTATTTATACTACAAAATGCAATTCCTATGACCTACATTTTCAATTAGAAAATAAATCTCTTGCTGATTGTCAAAATCAATCCTCAGAATAGTTGGAAAACTATCATCATGGTTGGCTTGCTTGTCTTAGATAATTGTTTATCATTTGGCTTTCCACTATCATCTAGATTTAATCTTATTAATCTCCTTTGTTCTTCTTTGTTGTACCTCAATGCTGGCAAGGGATCATTAATACTTTTACCATAAAATTCATTATAGGTAGACAGTGATTTGTTAATGCACTCTAGAATCTGCCATCACCCTGACTTGGGCATAATTCTATGGTAAAAATAATTTTGGTAATCTAGAGAATGCAAATCTTTGCAACCTTGGAAAAACAATATGTAATTTTCCTAAGAGTTTCCTTCTCATTATTAAACATGACATTCTACACACAATAACAAAATATCACCTACCTCTAGGTTTTTTAGGAAGCATAATATTTGTGACAAAAACCATTAAATTCCCTCTGAATGATTCCAATTTTGGGGACACAGATCTTTAAAGCTCACCGACAAATATTGAAAACATGAAGCAATGAAAAATCAAAATGGAGCATGAAGAACATCAAAAAGGATCAAAGAAAAAGAATGAATTTAGTGATGTGAGAGAGACAAAGGAAAATTATAAGTGAAGGAAATTCAAATGAAAGGCTAGGGTTAAAAGAACTAGATGGATAAGAGTTAATCATGCAAGGATTACTGCATTAACATAAGGATGGTAACAACTTTGACGAAGTTTGAGGATGATTAAGAAGAAGTCAATTCTTAAGAAATAGGTGGAAAAGTAATAAGTAACAAGTTTTTAATGCTAATTAATTCTCGATAACAATCCTAAGATGACAAACAAGAGACTATATAGCATAGTAAGAGATCTTTGGTTAAGGATCACTTTTGTGTAATTGTTGCTTGGTTGTCTAAATCAAGAATAATTTAGATAATCTTAATTTCTCTAATATGCCTCACCTAACCACTTAAGGAGGGGCTAATGATAAACATAGGGCCAATAGCCTAATAATAATTGAGGCCTGATAAATATGGGGCCTAGCAAAATAGTCAAAGCTAATTTAGCAACAATTAATGGTTTTAATTGAGTAGAAGACCCCATTACTCCTCCATACATATGTAAAGGGAAAGGTATGAGTTCAATTTACATTATTGAATACTTTACTCTCTCATTTAAAATTCTCTGTAATTTTAACATTGGTTTGTGGAGGTGACTTTCGACTATTGTGACAAGCCACTGGAGATTGGGGTGTTCATCACTAATTTGTTTCAAAATAAGAAGAACGTCAAATTCAAGACATATAAACAAGTTACTAACATTTCTAGTACACATATATAGTTTTCCAAATCATGAAACATTACTTATTATATGGTAGTTAGAACAAATCTAAGATAGCTTGAAAAATTTGTATAGTATAATTTCAATGTTTTAAAATATTAAAAAACTAAATTTTTTTCTTTTATGCAGCACAAATAAAGGTAAACTATCCACTCACAATGACTAAGCTTATTGAGTTTAGTCTTGAAGCTTTCCAGCTTGACACATCTGCTTTTTAGCTCTAAGACTTATATTGACAATCCATGAATTCCAAAAGCTTATAAGCCTAGTTATATAAAACTCGTGTTCTTTTATTTGGATGAAATTGATTCTAGTTAGAATTGAATTGAAAGTTTTTACTCATGTTCGAAACACATACCTTTCCCTTTCATAACTTAACCCGAGATAATTTGAAAGCTACCTAAACTAATCATAACTTTTACCTAGTATAGGTTAGTGTTTTGATTAATAAAATTTTATAAAAGCCTTTGCCACTTGCCTAATACTCATCCCACAACAAAAATAGATCTAAAAGAACCAAAAATTATATTTAATTAACCATAAAGCTTGCCGGACAAAAATAGACTAGCCATGGCAAATTTTTAGTCATAAATCGCCTTCAAGAAGTCACCAGTGTATCCCAAACCCACATATGACTAAAAAAACATAAGATAGCTTCAAAATTACTTTGAGAAAAACCACAAAACATTCATAAATTCCCCAAGTAACAATAACCAAAAATCAAAGTGAGAGAGTTGTAGATGATTTTTTGATAAAAGAGAAAGGGGCTCTATCTCATCCCCTTTTTTGAAGAGAGAGAAGAAAAGGGTTGTCTTTTTTTAAATAAATTTTTTTAAAAAGAAATAAAATAATTCGTAGTGTAAGAATTTTGTGCAAGAGAAAGTGTTTGTGATTAACATAAATTAAGTGTAAAATCATTTATAGTTCACATGACTTATCTTTAATAAATGAACACAAGTTGTTAAATTTTCAAACATTAAAAGAATTATATTAATGGTGCACATTATGCAACTAAAGTAATTAAAATAAAATATTAAATATACTTTCATAAATTGCAAAAATCCAATTAAATAAAGTTTCAATGATACTTAATAAAACTAATGCTACAACTCAAGTCAAAAAGTAAGCTAAGTATTTATTTAATTGTTAAAATAAATGATACATTAAGTGTATAAAATAATTGTAAACAATCCATTTATTATTCTAAATAGTCATTGTTAAATGATAATTTATTTAAGACATATTAAATAACTGGCATAATAAAAGAAGTACTTTAAATTTAGTTTCTTTAAGTTATAATCTAATTAAATAAATTCATAACACTATTTAATAAAGTGAAAAAAAAAATAAATTTTGTCACAAAGCCAGTCAAATAATCATTAAGTAGCTAAAAAGAAGAACTATTACTTTATTGATTTTTCATGACAATTTCTAAAATAGTTGAATAAATCAAAAGCCCTTGAAACATATACCACAAAATTATTAGTTATCAAATAAAAATATTTGCTAAATCCTTTCAAAATACATTTATATATATTTTTAAATCTTATAAATTTTATATATTTGTAATTTATAAGAGAAATTTTTATAACGGTTGTTCAATGAAAGTTTTAGATGCTATAAAATATCCCCTTTATAAAAATTCCACCACGAATTCTACAAGTGTGTTAACCAATACAAGTTATAAAAGTTGTTTGGAATATATGACATTCTAGTTATAAGTGATGTACATGCTAAGGTTTAGCAATGAGGATTGAGGTAAGAACAAGAAGAAAGAGGCTACAAACTTGAAAGATAGCAATATTTGATTCTCTCAACAGATTCAAATCGAAAAAACAAGATCAATTGTTACATCTCAAATTCTATTATAATTTCCATATTTAGTTCTATTAGTCTTCTATAACTCTGCACCTAAAACCTAAACTTATTTTTACTCAACTTATCCAAATACTTATATTGCTTGCCAACATTGACACTTTACTTTTTATTGAATGCTCTAAAGATTGTAAATAGCTATAAACTATACTTATCACTTCTAACTACTAAAATCTACCCTACTTAATATAATCGAAAGTTTGTCTTCCCTAACTATAGCTCCAATTCATCAGCTTAGCTTTATAGCTTGAGTAACTATAGTTGTAACTTACTAAATTCTTGTATGAATTAGTGGCACAACAAATCTATTTTAAATTCTTTTTTGCAAAAACATATTTCAGCTATCGACCTAGTGTAACCCCTTTCCACCCAAACACGCAGATTTCATCCTTTAATCCATTATTCATTCTATTTAGAGTATAAGATTTCAATTGTTATGTAGTTGTATGGGATTGTTGTAACAAAAAGATATTTCAAACATACTATTACTTTGAAATCTAATTAAATAAAACCTTGCTACTATATGATAAAGTAAAAACTTAGAATTTAAACTTTTATCCTCAAGTAAAGTAAGACAATTATTTGATAAATAATAAATCAATAAATTTAAAATAATCAACATAAATTGATTTTTCAATGTGGTAACAAAATTTCCTAGCATTGTTACTTTTGCATCACAAAATATTAGCCAAATAGAAAATTCTAATTACTCAAAATATTTAATCATTTAAACAATAGAAACAATATATTAAGAAATTGTAGACTTTTCAATAAAATCATTTACTAAAACTTCTTCAAGACAAACTTTAAGTATTTTTAAACAAGATTACTTTATAAAAGAGTGTTTATATAGATTGACAAGAAGAGAAGTAGAAGTTTTAGTTTTTTTTTTAGAATAATAAGATAAAATAAGAAGGAGAAGAATAGTATTATGGTGTAAAGAAAAAGAATACAAAAATGGGTGTTTTGGATTCACGTAGAACTAAATTAAGACACTTTTAAATTACATAATCTACATATTATATTAAACATAAGTTTTAATTTACAAAAGCAATGTTTGATAAATGTACCTTTTTATTTTAGAATAGGAGTTTTCAAAACTCGATTTCATTCAATCACTAACATAATATAACCACTTAAAATCCCAAAACTGCCTAGAGGCTAAGTGGCCTTATCTATTACCAAATTTGGCTCTACAATTCTTACCTTTGCAACGACAATCGCATAAGTCAATCTTTAGTTTTCAATACAAGGATAAACAAGGATTTATTTAAAACCCACTTGTGGTTCATTTGATATTTCAAACAAATATTCTCCATGATTTACCATATGCTTAAATGTTAAAGCTAACCACAAATATACATCCACTCATGAACTAAAAGATTCCTAGAGAAAGCTTAGCAGTTGGCTTACGCTTTTGGGAATAGACTAATTTGCTACAATTACAACTATTGTAAAACATATCCATTTAAAAATCATTAATCATAAACTAAATTAATATCATATTAAATATGCTAGTATAAATTTTGAAATTACTTCACAATAACATTAAAGAATGTTTAGATCTTTATCATTGAAACTGTCATTGGTGATACACATTAAACAACTATAATTATACAAGAATAGTATTTTAACTATACTTTTATTAGATGGAATTTCTATTTTACTAAAGCACAATATATTTGCTCACCTACATCATTTGTGAGGCCATGCCTAGATCCTTCTAAACTAGCCTAGGATCTTAACATTATTCTAGTTAGCTAAGCCAAGACCTTTTTAATTTTCACCCGGTATTCACAAAAATGAGCATTTTTATTTGAAATATGCTTGATCATGGAAGAATAAATTCTAATAATTTTCATACAAACTCGAACATAAGTAATGTGCATAACATTTCAAAATTATCATCCACAGATATGGTAACCTACCCAACAGGGTAAAGCCAAGTAGTTAGAATTATGGTTGCACAAAATTATGATGGCTTAGATTCGTCTAAGATAAAATAGAGCTAACCCTATGCCTTATACAAAATCATTAACCTCCCTCAATTTACAAATTTTTTTTATCAAACTACTCTTTAGCAAACAAAGTGGGAATATCTGGCTCGATTGGATATTCATCTTTGACATTGTACACAATCTAACTCTCATGAAAGTCTATAAAAAGAAATTAGTGGACATAGATATGAATTGTCCCCATCAAGCAAGTAATTATCATTGACAAAGTATCCTCATATACCAGGATCCTATGAACGTGGAGTAGTACCTAAAAGAATTTAAAATAATAAGGGTAAGTCATATAGACTTTGTGAGTAAACTTCATACAAAAATACTTTAGTAATCCTAGTGGTCCAGAGTATTTTATTCCTAATATGCTATAGGTATACTATTCACATCTGCTTATGCATGAAGAAGTGTCTTAACTGATTTCACACTTTATTTCTTAGGTGTTTCTCCTTTATTATAAATCTTGAAGCATAATCATGCTTATTCATAATTGCATGCATATCCATACTCATTGGCATATTCATGTATACTTATACTCATAGGCATATTCAAGCATACTTTTACTTATTGGAATATTCATGCATACTTGTACTCATGCATATTCATACTCATGCTCATTAGTATTTATGCTTATACTCATAGGCATATTCAAGCATACTTATATTCATTGGTATATTCATGCATAAAAATAAAAATTCAAACATAACAAAATAATAAACAAGCATAGAGTCAAATGCAATTATGAGCTTGTAATTTTTTCCACCTTATTTCTTTTAGGTCAACCTCATCCATCTCTCTTCCCCTTACTCATTTGGGATTAACCTTATCCCTCTCTCTTCAAATTTATATAGCATATGTGCTTGCATGTATTTAGATCACGATCATTCACTTGCCATAACCATGACCTTTCCCATATTCTTATTATAGGTATAATTCGTCACATGTAATCACATTTCAATGATTTCTCATTTTATTACAATCTCATATACAATGCCTTTGGAGCCTTCAAAAATTGGCAAATTATATAAAAATGCAATCCATTTATTTAGTGCTAGGCCGAAACACACATTCAAAGGCATATAATGAATTTATTTTTTCATGCTCTTTGCCACTTAAGAGATTGATAATTGAAACAAACATAGGATCATGCAATAGTTTATTTTCTCCTAATTTATGCCCGCTATACCATAGTGGCAGAATCATATGTTACCTTACACATGGTATATTAATTCAATTGATATCCTATCCTTACCTTCTCTAATGCTTGGGGGAAGGAATCGATCCAAGAAACTATTTCAAAAGCCTTCCTGTGTCAATAGAAAAGTTGCCACATCACACTTTTCCACTCAGTTTATGAACCAATAGTGGGCGAGATCATTTAGTTGATTTTGGTTTAGCATGTCTACTAGATGCCCTATGACCTATTGAAGGTTTGCTACCCTTGCAGGCATTTGTTTTGTTCCTATAGACTTGTTATTAATGTGAGCTTGAGATATCGAATTTGATGGTTCATCTTGGATTCTCTTAGCCGACATACTATTCAAAATAAAATATTAGCACCGAATAAAAAGGCTAGGATTACCATTTAATACTTTGTTCCATGCCTCCCTTCAAATGCTGATAAAGCTACTCTAGTAATAGTATTGTTGGGCCAAATTTCCACTATTTGTTGAGATCATGATCTGATACTACCTTGTAAGACCTCACATAGATCCCTCTAAATAAGCCTAAGGTCTTAATATTATTCTAGTTAGCTAAGCCAAGACCTTTCTAGTTTTCCTTTAGTATTCACAAAAATAAGTATTTTTTTTAATAAAATTGCATGATCATAGAATAATAAATTCTAATAATTCTTGTATGCACCCAGACATAAGCTATATGCATAATGTTTCAAAATGATCACCAATGTATATCATAACTCACCTAATAGGGTAACACCAAGTAGTCATAATTATGATTATACAGAATTATGATAGCCTAGATTTGTCTAAGTAGAAATAAAGCTAACCAAACACCTATGCAAAAACATTAACCTTCCTTAATTTACTAAAAAATCCTATCAAAGTACCCTTTAGCAAACAAGTTGGGAATAAATAGCCTCACTAGATATTTAGCTTTGACATTGTATATGATCTGGTTGTCATGAAGCCCAATAAAGAGAAGTTGTGGACATAGATACAAATTGTCCCCACTCGGTGAGTCATTGTCGTTACCAGAGCATCCTTATATATCAACATCTTGCAGAGGTAGAGCAGTACCTAAAAAATTTACAACGAGGGTAAACCGTATAGACTGTGTGAGTAAACTTCATACAAAAGTACATTAGTAATCCTAGTAGTCTTGAGTATTTTATTCCTAATGTACTTTAGGTACAATGCTCACATGTCCTTATGCATGAAGAAACATCTTAACTTATTTCACACTTTGTTTCTTATGCATTTATACTTTATTATAAACCTTGAAGCATAATCAATCTTATTCATAATTTCAAGCATACTTATACTCATTAGCATATTCATACCTACTCATAATCATAAGCATACTTTTACTCATTAGCAAATTCATGCATAACAACAAAAATTCAAACATAATGAAATAATAAACAAGCATAGAATCGCATGCATTCATGAGCATGTAATTATTTTCACCTTATTTCTTTTGGGCCAACCTTGTCATTCTCCTCCACTTACTCTTTTGGGGCTAACCTCATCCATCTCTCTTCGAATTTATATAATGTGCACTTTTATGCATTTATATCACTCCCATCTACTTGCCATAACCATGGCCTTTCCCATATTCTCATTATAGGTATAATTCATTATATGTGATCACATTTCAATGATTTTTCATTTTATCACAATCTCATACATAAGGCCTTTCGAGCCTTCATAAAATGGCAAATTATAGATAAACAAAGCCCATTTATTTAGGTTTAGGCTGAAACACACATTTATAGGCACATAATGGATTTATTTTGTCATACTTTTTGCCACTCAAGCGATTGATGACTAAAACCCACATAAGAATATATATCAATTTATTTTGTTCCAATTTAAGCCTTCTGTACCATAGTCGCTAAATCACATGCCACCTTACACATGATATTTTAATTCAATTTTTATTTAAAGGATTTTACCTTAGTTCACTTCACTTTATGAAGTCCAATATTGTAAGCTCACATTTAATAGCTAATTTACTACTAATGTATTTAATTATCTTAGAACTAGTACCATTGAAACCAAAATAAGCCCAGAGAAAACCATTTCCTATTACCCTATCTTTTTAAAACATAGGCCTATACATAACATACATGCATTGCTAACAAGAGAATAAGAGCACTTTGCCCCTTATTAGGATATGAGAACATGAAGGACTAACCTAACGATCATTAAGAAGTTTTACAAGTTTCAAATGGACCCCTGACAAGGGCAAGGACTAAGAAGATGGAAGAAGCAATCCAAAGACTTTGTCATGCATTCTGGAGTGCACAAGAGGGGCTTGGACTTGGAAGTTCAAGAGTCATGTGTTTGGAGGCTTCACCATCCACTTGAGAGCTGAATAAGGAGCCAATTGGAAGGCCTTGTAATAGACTATGTTGGGATAGCCAAATGTTATCACTTTGGCAATATTTTATACATATTTTGGGCTATTATTTTGTATTATGTTATGAGCTATCTTTGACCTTGTTATGACTCTATTTAGTGGTTATTTATCCTTTTTATTTCCTTCATTTTTCTGGCTGAGTTTAGCCTTGGGTTTGTGTTATTTTTTGGCCATGTGAAGGCCTATATGTTTTAGCTAGTTGGGTGGAGAATTTTGGCCAATATGTGTTGGTTAATGAGCTAGCCATGTTTTGGACCAAATTGGCTTATTTGTTTAGTTAATTGGATGAATATTTAGTTGGGCTTGTGTAGGACTTTTATCCAACCCATATTTGATCT
This sequence comes from Saraca asoca, assembly GCA_026873985.1. Taxonomy (NCBI): domain Eukaryota; kingdom Viridiplantae; phylum Streptophyta; class Magnoliopsida; order Fabales; family Fabaceae; genus Saraca; species Saraca asoca. The sequence goes on along the minus strand of JANHAO010003585.1, from coordinate 1,224 downwards.
TAATTGTTATGAGGGGAGGCATGTTCCCTTCACCATTCAAATTTGACGAATTTAAGAATTGAAGAGTGTTTCTTCTTGTGAGAGTTACTCTCCTAGGGTTCTTATAAAACTTGAAGACTTATCAAAGAGATTACTCTTTAAGGTGTTTTATTTTATCACTTATCACTTTCCTTCTTCTTGTATAAAGTATGACATGAATATTATTCTTTTTCCTTTCAATTTTGGTATTGAATTGTAGAATCAGGGATAGATCCATGTGCATCTGTATAAGAGATTACATTAGTTTGGTATCAGAGCTTTGGCTCTCCCAACAGGTGATATCTCTTCAATTTTTCCTTATTTTTGTTTCAATTTTCCTTCCAATTTTGTCTGGAATATCCTTGAGTTTTTGTGTATATTTTTTAGCTTAATTACTTGATCAATAGATGTCCGATGGAGTGCAATTTTCTATTGAATTTTTGCCAAATCTATTTCAATTTCTACTTGTTGATTTGGTTTAGTTTTCTTTATATTCTGCATTAATTTTTTGTAGAAAATTTTTGTGATCTAGTTGCACACTAAGTGTTTGATGTTAGCTTTGTTTAAGTAAAATCTTTTCCTACTTATTTTGTTTCATTTCTATTTCATTTCCTTGCTTGTTCTATTGAAAGTTCAGCTTTGCAAAATCATTTTTGCTTTCCTTGTTGCATTCCAAGTGTTAATGAATTTGGTTAAGTGTCCTTTGCTTTGTTTTTGTGTGTCACTTAGTGTAGGACTGAATTACACTTCATTTAGTGTGATTTGGAACCATTTCTTCCCGCAATTACATCACTTAATGCTTGCTATCCCCTATTTTACTCTGCTTGGCTAAAACTTTGCATTAAATTCTCTAGGATTTTTGTTGCTGTCTGATGTCGGTTTGTTGAGGCTGATCAAATTAAAAATTTATAAAATGAAAGCTACCTAACTACTTGTAGTATAGGCAACATCAAGTCGAGCCCTTGAATCATTTTAGGATAATGTTATCAATTAAATTAGGAGATGTAAATTAGGGAAGGGGGTTGGCAGAATCTAAGCTAACAGAAACTACACTAACGTGCAACTACATGTAGAAATGAAAATGCAAATGGATAAACTAACCAGCTAAGGGAATCAACTTGAGATTAATGCATCCTTGATCACTAAATGTTCATTCAATTGTTGAAAATCATAGCAAGAAGCCTTGGAATGATTAATGAATCTATC
>JANHAO010003584.1:0-25841 GCA_026873985.1 Saraca asoca | reverse complement strand
AACATCTAAGTATGACTAAAGAATTCCACTGCATGAAAAGTTGAAGTTAACAGCAACATCTTTGTAACTCAATGGCCTTTTGACATAATACAAGGATCTGGTTTGACAGTATAGTCACAAAAAGGTTCACTCATAAGGAAGCATACCCTTCTCTTGGGAGGACATGCCTAGGATTTCTAAGATCCCAAATCATGATCGTTAACCTATGAAAAAAGAGCTCTAGTAGATAAATCATCTATCTATATGCAGATATGGCACTACAAAACCTAAAACCCTAGATTCCAGTCAACTTCATTCACAAGTTTAAGAATAGTTATGAAGAAAAAAATTAGGATTAAGAATCTTAAAAAAAACAAAAAATAATTAGCCCCACTTCAAATTGCCTTGAAAACAACAGGAATATGAATCTAAATAAAAAAGACAAAAAAAAAAAACAAACCTAACAGTTTTCTCACAGCAAAGCAACGATGACAAGATGGGTTTGCTCGGTGACTAAGGGAGGGATTGCTTGGTGACTGAGGGAGATGGGGATATCGGGTAGGCTGTGACTGAGGGCTTCTTATTTTCACAATTCCTTATTTACCATTGTGCCATTAATGAGAACAAGTTGTTCTCCGTGTTTTTACTTGTTTTAGGAACAAAAACAATTGTGAGTTGTTCTTGTTTTCTTGTTTTTAAAACACAAGTTTTATAAATTGTTTTTAAAAACTGATTACAAAAACAATTACCCAAGCAAAGTTTTTTATTTTTAAAAATATGAAAATAAAAAACTATTTTTTAAAACAAGTAACCAAACACACCCTTGGCTTTGCGAGAATTAAATCTCGATAAGAAAATGAACTTTCTAAACTTTTATATAAACTTTTCAAAAAAGTGTTGGAATTTATTTTGTTTAAACTTTTTAGGAAGTAAGGGGTTTTTTTTATAAATTTTTTATAAAGTATTATTAAAATATTTTATAAAAAAGTTATATTCTTTTACCAAAATATTAAATAAATTTTTAAAATAATATTCTTGTCATTATTTGAATTTTATAAAGATAATTTTATATTTTTATTTTATTAAAAACACAAAAAGTAGAACTCACTTAAGGAACTGATAAGCAATTCTTATACTTCATAAGAAGTATAACTTCTCTATTTTTTGAGTTAATAACTAACTAAATGATTTAAGAATTTTCTAGTTCTCAAAAAATTATATTTCAAACCTTGTGTGAACCAAATGACTTCTAAATTCTTTAAAAAAAATAATGTTGAAAAGGTTATGTGCTTTGATTTTTTTTTTTTAATGATTGTGGTTTAAATTATCAGAAAAAGGAATTAGTTAAAAAAAAATGAAAGATCACAAATAAAAAAATCATTTAAAAAAATTTATAAAAGCATGATATATAGAGAGAGTTTAAATTAAATCATGGCAACATGAAGGAGTCATGCAAATGTTATGATTTGAATGAAAATAGAAGGAAATATTTATAATGGCAAATCAATTTTTCATAATAAAATGGGTGACAATTAAGCAATGAATAATTTTATCCATGCTTATAAAAATGACAATTATTATTTATGAATCTTGATTTTTTTACAGAATCTTATTTTTTATCTTATTTGATTGAATGATAATTTAATTTAATAAAAAATTTATTAAATGAATTGTGAAATGTGATATTAGCAAAATGATTATGAAAATAGCCATTTTCTGATAATCATTTTGCTAATAGATATTGCTCCGATTTGGTAAATCAGTTATTACCACTAATCAAATTGGCAAGTTCGAGAAAGATGTTGGCAATAGATAATTTCCCTGATGAGATTACAATTGCAACTAACTATCAATATTTAAACCTTTGGATAGAATCATGGATGCCAATATGCCATGTCATGTCCTGCATGAAAATATATGTAAATTATTTTTCACAATCTCATCATATTTTTATAAAAATAAATTTATATGAATTTTATGTGCACCAAATACAATTGGCAGCATATTTTTTTTAAATGGCTTTTTATAAAAAAAATTGTAAAAAATTGTATTTTTCTGGACATGGCAAAAAAATTATAACTAGTAATTTCAAAGTACATGAAAAAAAAACTTTAAAAAAGTTACAGGACTAGTTTTTTAACTTTTTTAGATATTAGACTAATTTAATAATTTCATCCTTAAAAAAATATTATTTTCTAAGTTTCATTCTTTAAAGATTAACTTTCTTAATTTCATCTGCTAATTTAAATCAATTGAATCATACAGTTACTTAACTTATTAAATCAATAATAAAAATGTTAATATGACTTAATGAAATTACCACTTAACCATTAAAAAATGACATGAAGAACAAATGAATTTTATTTGATACAAAGTTTTAATTTAAATGTAATGACTTTTAGATTCATAACAAAAAAAATTCTAGCCTCCATATACATTTAATATTCCTTAGATTTTCTGGACACCAAATTGAACACCAAGACATCAATTATAAAATTTCTTAATATAAATAAAACTAACAGATATTCTTGTCTACAATAGTTATATTTTCCTATTCTAAAAGCATAAGAGATATATTGAAAATCATAAAATAATTATATTTAAAATTTTAAGAAGAATTAATATTGAACATGCAAACAAATACTAAATTTTTATTTTGTTAATTAAACTGTTATATGTATTTTCTAGTACTGTGAGAAATGGACTGGCAAAATCCTAGTAGACAAGTCCAACTGGAAGGCCTAGATCATTCAGGCCACTACAGCAAGTAGCTCCCAGCTCGTTATAGCGGCTAGCTCCCAACTCTAGCTCTCAATCTCAGAGGAAAACTCTAACTCTCCTGCATCTAATATTAACTTGTGGGGCTCGCTCGCAGAAAGTAATCTGCAAAAGCCAATCTACAATCTGCAGAAGCCAACTTGCAAGATGTTGAATAGTCAATACATTCATTACTTGATGTAACATATTTATAATTTATTAAATTATATTTGTATCCCTCCATACTTTTATAAATGGGGGGCTTGAATCATTGTAAAAGGAGAATGAAAAATATTAGTAGAAGCTTTGCTAAACTGAAAAAGAAGCTCTGTAAAATATTTCCCTCAGAAATAATATGTCACTATAGACTTAGGGTCTGGTTCCATCCAAATTTGGCCGAATCACATTAAAAAATCTCCTTTGTTCTTATTATCCTTTATCTCTCAAACATTTTCCTTTTCCTTTTAACCAGAGTGTAGCTAGAGGTTCAAGAACAACCCGGTTGACTGAGATTTAGGCTTTTCGTATGAACCAAATTTCATCGTCAATATTTTGGCACACTCGGTGGGACTTATTTACATCCCGATTAATTTTCATTATGACGGCTGATCTGAATGAAGCCAATAAACTAACTTTTTTCCTGGTTCGACTAAACCATTAGCTTTGTTTTGCTTGAAGCTTACCACACACAAGCTACTGTTTCTCTAGTTGGACCGAAGTTGGTCTTGTCTTCATCAGAAAGCAGTGCATAAACTAGCAGATCGCCAAACTCTTCAACCAACCTCTCTTCCTTTTCCAATGAATCATTCAACATTGGACTATTTTGATTTGCTGCTTAGATCGACTGCGTTCATTAAATCGACTGTCGTCATCCACATCTTCTAGCCATAGCAATAGCTTGTAGAAACCAACAATAGCAGTGTCAAGTCAAGTTCATAACATGCAGTGACCTAGTTTGAAGAAGAGCTTGCACAACTATGAATTCAGAGATGGGCTTGCAAGTAGCAACCATGTCATAGGACGATTCATTAATGAACTCACGCATTGGCCATGCAACGAGTAGTTCGTGCAGTAACGAGCTCTCAGTCATTAGCTCGGCCCTCGCAGCCATGTAGTGACGAGTTTCAGCTATGCAATAGCTCGATCCTCGCATCCATGTAATGATGAGCTCCCAGCCACACAATAGCAATGTAATAATTTACATAATGATGAGCTCGGCCATGCTACAACTTGGAGCTCGTGGCTATGTAGCAGTTCATGCAATGGCAAACTCACAGTAGCAGCCTACAGCAACTCACTTCAGCTGCAAGCTCACAGCAGCTATAAAATGAAACTGGGTTCGACATAAACCAGCAAAAGCGGTGTAGTGTCAAGTTCGTGCACGTAGACTCAGTAAGCAGGGCTCGCATTTGAAGCCATGCATTAACAACCCGATGAGCTCACATAGTGGTATGCAACATTCGGGTTTGATGCTCACCAGCCACAGCAGTAAGGAGTTGAATTCACATGTCCATGCAGAGCGTGCTAGCCTTCATGAAGTAGCAGCTGCAGCATTCCATTATGCAGAAGTGAACATAGAGGAAGTGACATTCCGAAAGCCCTTTAGAGTTTGCAATCCATTCATAAAGTCAAGAATGCCTATAGCAGTATACATACTCTATGGCTTGAACTCAATGTAGTTCAAGGCATCTGTGAGTTGAAGATGACATCGTGAGACGAAGTGAACTCCAACGACCTCCGATTTGCTCCTTTAGTCTCCGCAAACTTTATCCCAAAACAAATAGAAACTCAAAGCGGAGGTCTTGCCATATCAGCTCCAGCAACATTATGGCTCATATTTGGACAAGCTAAGCTATCATTCCTTATCCATTTAAATAAACAAGATATAATTTCTTGTCCTTGTATTAAATAATTTATTACTACTAGCTATCCCCTTTTTCAGGGCTGAAGCTATGTTATTGGGTGCCCAGGTAGGTCACACAGATGTGCCCAATGAGCACTCAAACTTATACCAGTCGAGGCCCCTCCACTGAAGTGGACAAAACCCCAAGGCAATTGCCAAAACGAGACAATACCTTTAGGCACGAGCACAAAGGCTAATCACACCTAACTGGCTCTGGCTACCCTCTCCTACGAGGTGCCTTTTTAAGGCAAAACCATGTCCGAGTTAAACTCCACTGGGTCAAACTCCACTGGGAACCCCAGAAGGGAACCCCATCGACACTCTAAACACCTTGATCATTATGCATCTAAGCGACCTCCCTTGGCCATTCAATATGGCACATGTTTTAAAATCATAATTTTTTGGCTGGAAGTCCATTTGTATTAAATCATATGATTTACTAATATTTACTACTGAAGTCGATTGACTCATCGGACATTCATTTTGTTTGAATCTTTTAAACTGTGGTTTCCAGGGACTTATTTTCTGTTGTACACTGAGCACGAAATTCACTAACAACCTCGTTCACTGAGATGGACACACACACATAAATGTTTAAGAAAAGAGACTTAAAAGTGCACAAGTCTAAAACAACACTAGAGAATACGATTGTTAGCTTTTGCTAGCAAGTTTAAGCTCCCAGTTCGCAAAGCGCACTGAGAGCTGGAGGGCTGTTATATATATTTTCTGGTACTGTGAGAAATGGGTTGGCAAAAGCCCAGTAGACAAGTCTAACTGGAGGGCGTAGATCATTCAGGTCACTCTAGCAACTAGCTCCCAGCTCGCTACAATGGCTAGCTCTCAACTCTAGCTCTCAATCTCAGAGGAAAGCTCCAACTTTCCTGTAGCCAATAACAACTTGTGGGGCCTGTCCACAGAATGTAATCTATAAAAGTCAGTCTACAATCTACAAAGCCAACTTGCAGGATGCCAAATAGTCAATACATTTATTACTTAATGTAACATATTTATAGTTTATCAAATTACATTTGTACCCCTCTATGCTTTTATAAATGGGGGGCTTGAACCATTGTAAAAGGAAAGTGAAAAATATTAGTAGAAGCTCTGCTAAATTGAAGAGGAAGCTCTGTAAAATATTTCCCTAAAAAATAACATGTCACCATGGACGTAGGATCCGATTTGGTCCGAATTTGGCCGAACCATGTTAAAAAATCTCCTTTGTTCTTGCTATCCTTCATCTCTCAAACATCTTCCTTTTCCTTTTGTTGACGTCGAAATATGGTTCGTGTGTAGGAACCAAACTTCAACGAATAGGATGTAGAGTTCAGGAATCAATGCCACTCTTGAAGTATTATAAAAGGTGGCCAAGAGGAAGAGGGGGAAGGAAAGACAATGTTTTTAACGTGGTTCAGCCAAATCCGGGAGGTATCGGACCCTACGTCCATGGTGGAGGTTTTATTGATAATATGTAGAAGTTATTGTTTACAAGATTGGCCTCTCCCTCCTTCTTGCTAACAACGTATTCTTATTTATAGAAGAAGGAGATGTGCTATGCATTAAATGCTAGCTACAGTTGTGTTACATCAATTAAATGAGAAAAGGCACTAAGGAGTCCGTACCCCGGCAATGGGCCGTGAGGCAGGCTTTCTTAGGCCGACATGTAGGCATGTAGCTGCCGTTATGTCAGGCAAGGTGCCTTGTTGTCTTAAGCGAGGGCTTCTCGGGGGAAGCCGCTTAGGCTTGTTGTAGCGAGTAGGCGAGTTTGAGCGAAGCGACCGCTGAGTTGATGTTTAAACCTATTGTCGCTGAGGCACGCTGTCACCGGAGCGTGGCCCTTGGGACCATGGTCAAGCGAGACAAGGTTCGATGCTCATTGCTGTTAGGTTCCCGAATGCTCGTTGATAAAGCGCAAGGACTGGTCCTCGGGTTCTCGAGGACTTGTTCGCACGAGGCTTGTTTTTAGTGTATAACACCTTTCAACCAGAGTATAGCTTAAGGTTCAAGAATAACCTGGTTGACTGAGATTTGGGCTCTCCATACGAACCAAATTTCACCGTTAACATAAACTTTCTTTAATTTTCAATAATATTACTTTTCAAAAAAAGAATTATTTAAAAAAAAACATGAGAGTAGAAAATCATTGAAGATGGATTCTTACTATGCATTGTAGTGCTAAAACAAAAAAAATGTTGTTCACTTATCCTTTTTGAACTTCATATTGAATGAAAACAAAATAGCATCTTTATTTTTTATACTAAAGAGTTTATGAATTTTCTAAGTCTATATATTTTTTTATAATATAATTTCATGTCAAAAATGACAATTTCTTTTAACTATATCAAACTTTTTAATTTTTAGTATTAATTTAATAGACTAATTGACCATGTAATTCAACTACTTCAAATTAAAATATTGAATAATAAAACTAAAAATTATTATTTTTATATAATAAAATTAAGAAAATCAATATCCTTCTGTTATAGGCATTTTTTGGTATTATATGAAATGGACTGGCAAAAGTCCAAGTCTAGTTGGAAGGGTCTAGATCACTCAGGTTACTGATAACCTCACATGCTAGCTCTAGGTCGCATCCTCAGCTAGCTCCCAGCACTTAGCTTTAAAGAAGAGCTCTAACACTTCCCCAGCCAATATCAACTTGCAAAGCTAACTTGCAAGAAGTAGTCAGAGGGGCCCACCCACAGAAAGTATTCTATAGAAGTCAACTTGCAGGAGTCTAAGATGTCTTTTATATTTATTATTTAATGTAACATATTTATAATTTGTCAAATTATATTTATACCCCTTGCTTCTATAAATAAGGGGCTAAACCATTGTATTAGAGGAACCTATAAACAAATACTTGTACTCTGTAACTTACACTGATAAATGAAATCAATTGTGGACGTAAGGACTGGTGTTGTCTGGTTTTGGCCAAACCACATTAAAAAATCTTGTGTTTAGCTATTCTTCATTTTCTTCTTGCTTTCTGCTTCTATTTATTGCATTTTTAACCAAAGTGTAGCTTGAGGTTCAAGAACAACCCCGGTTGATTGAGGTTTAGGTCCACTGAACTAAATTCCACTGTCAACACCTTCTAAAATAAAAATATTAAGAGTAAATTGACTAATCAATCCCAAAAAGGTTTATGGTCTTACAATTTCATCCTTAAAAGATTTAGTGACTCAATTAAATCCAAACATTTCAAAAAATGACTCTTTTAACTCATTCTGTTAACCTTCAAATGAAAATTTAACAAGTATCTAATGTGGCACCGATTACCCAGCACATTGAGAAAGCCCTCATTTATAGGAAAATAACTTTGTTTTCCCCTGCTAATGGCACCAATTCTTAGCAAAAAGTGACAATGTAGGGTGTAAAAGATTTGCTTTTTGAAGGTGGAGGACATCAACAAAACTGAAACTCTCCATTACTATAAATCTCTTTACTATATTATATTTCTTTTTTGTTTTTGCATGTATTTTGTCTACTAAAGAGTTGACCATTTATGGTGTTTGCTTTTTATTTAGAAATTGATTATTATATAGAAATTATTTTTTATTTAGGTGTTTGCTTTTATTTCATAACAAAAATTCATTATAATTGTTATGATGCTTATTTGTGTGATGCTTTATTCATTGGTGTTATTTTAGTTATGATGCATTGGCAAGATGTAATAACAATATAACGTAAATGTATGTTTTTGTTTTTCTTTAATTTTTGATAACTTTAAAGTTTAGAAATGTTATTTTATTAGTATGGTAATTCCTAGTAGCCTATTTATAAATGCAGTATGGATAACAAAGGATACATTCTTGTGTTTCATCATGGAGGATACTTTGCAAATATATTTGTAGAGAGGTGGATGTTTGGGATTATCTAGACATAGACAAGGTTTTCATACTTGTGATTCATCAGCTATTTAAGGAGCATGGATATCAAAGATATTCTAGTATGCAGTGGTTAGTTCCAAAATTTCACTTAGAACATGGATTAAGACCCCTTGAAAAAGACTATGATGTTCATAAGTTATATGCAGCAATAATGCATCGTAAGGAAATTGAGATTTATTTTGATCATCCTATTGAGCTTGACCTTGATATCATAAAGTTAAACACATTAAATAAGGCTAATGTTAGTCCATAAACTAAACACATTGAAATGGTTGAAGAAATTGAAGTAAAGGTTGATACTCATTAGCCAGAGAGCAGTAGTGATGATAATGATAGTGTAGAGGATGAGAATTACAGACCACCTCCTATTGTGAGTGATTTAGAGGACACTGATAAGGATGTATTGGATGAAAATAATATGGTTAAAAGTGTTAGTGATGTATTTATTACATTAAGCAACAAACTTAACCCAACCAAGAGTAGCAAGGATAAAAAGAAATTACTTTTATGTGAGAGGTATTGGAAGAAGAAACAAACTGGAAACACTAATGTTGATCATGATGTAGACTTCACTAGTAAGAATATCCTTATTCCGCCCCAACCTTAACCTAATGATGATAGAAAGGAAGAACAAAATAAGTATGGGATAGAAGAATCAATTAGTGTAGATGGTAGTAGTGATGAGGATGAGGGTAGGCAAAAAAGTGAAAGGTTTCCTCAATTTAATGAAAAGGCAAAGTTTAGCCATGTTCACATAGAACTTGTCATGGAGTTCCCAAACTTGAATGTTTTCAAAGAGGCTATAAAAGACTTCAACATAGACTTAGGAAAACAAGTTATGTGGGAGAAAAATGATCAATTAATGGTCAAGGCAAAGTATAGATCAAACGGATGTCCATGAGAGGCTTACTGTGCATGGAGTAATCGAAATAAAAATTTCTAATTGAAAACCTACAATCCTATTCATACTTATAGCAAACAATTCAAGAACAAATTGGCTAATAGAAAATAGGTTGCAGAGAAGTTGGTAGCAAAAATTAGGTCTCAACCCTCCATTAATGGGTTAGAAGCATATAAGCACATGTTGCAAGAATATAATGTATAATTGAATGATGCATTGGTGCACAGGGTCATGAAAATTGCTAAGGCTACTATGGAAGAATCTGAAAAGAAGCAATATAGCAAGCTGTGGGATTATTGTGTAGAGTTGGTCAGAAGCAATCTTAACTCATTAATTTTGCTTTCAATGGATAGAATTACCTTTGAGCTACCACCAATTTTTAACAGACTATACATGTGCTTGGATGCTTACAATATAGGTTTCATTGAGGATTGTAAGTGTCTAATAGGATTGGATGGGTGTAATCTTAAAGGCTACTATGGAGGCTAACTCTTAGCAGTAGTTAGTTAAGATAGTGTTATAGGTAATTTCCATACAGTGTGAAATGGGCTAGCTATGGCCTAACAAGAGACCGGCTCGATTAAAGAGAAGCTCGGAGCCAGGATCACATGATAAGGGCATCAGATAGTCATTCGCATACCTAGAGTCCTAGACGAGATTGAAGCAGTGACCTCCAGCTTGCTAAGCAACGAGCCCTAATTTACTAAGATGAAGTAAACCTTCGCCCATTTTCCAGAAGGCATGTGTTGGCTAAACCCGAAGTGAGACCATCTCGCGAAGCACACAGATCGCATAGTGCAACCCCAAGCCATTAGAGTTGTTTATCCCTAAAGCTTGGGTACTGAACACCTAAGTCCGATCAATGGCCAGAGGCATATTCTCCCAGTTGACATATCAGCTCCAAGAACTTATACATCAGCCTCCTACAAGTAGATGGAGAGCTACCTAGCATTAATTGCCCACAGTGGCTAATATGATAGACTTACAAACTGTAAAATTACTCTTGTAACCTCCTCTATCTCTATAAATAGGGGAAAAACTATTGTAACAGGGAAGGTGAGATATATGCAGAAACTTTGCTAAAAAGCAGTGAGAGAACACTGTAACTTTGTCCTAATAAATAGAAAAACCATCATTTTCAATAAATAAAACCACCATGGATGTAGGGGATAAACTGGCTTTAGCCGAACCACTTTAAAAGGTCCAGTGTACATTGTTCTTCCTTCTTTTCTCTCTATTTTATTGCTCTCATTCATATCTCCCTACTTATAGTTTGGGGGCTACAAGAACCGTTCTTGTTGACTAAGATTTGGGTCCATTGAACCAAATTTCACCGTTAACATTTTAGCGCTAAAGGGAGGGCCCTTATTGCATCTTCTCTCTCTGATACGCTATTAAGCTATAATGGTAAGAGGAAGAATCATTAAAAGCACTGGTGTTACCGTTGCCCAACCAGATGGTCCTATAGAACAGTAGGGGTTAACACCAGGGGGCTATGTCCTCCCTGCTATAGGCACCTCTACTACCTTCACAGCGAACATTGTTGCTAACAGGCACTGACAACCCCTTATCAATCTGTTGCTCTTGAGAATGACAAAGTTCAAGTATGGCATCATCGTCAAGAGATGCTTGAAAACACCGTGAAAGAGTTGGCTGATGTGGTTAGGGCATTGGCTTATGCCCAAGCCCAGGGCATGCAAAGGCAAGTTAAGGTCGCAGTGCCCGGAGAAGGGTCCCAGCAGCCAGGAGTGCAACAAGAGAAATCCCATCAAAGGGATTACCAACGAGCTAAGCTTGTTCATTCACACGATTCATGATTGGAGTCGAAAGCCCATCAAGCTCGCAAGAGTAATGATCGAAGCTATCAGCAATATGAGAAGTCGAGACAAGAGGAAAGTTCAAGCCAGGTTGTGCAGAAGGTCTCAAGTCATGATTGCTATTTCTATGATCAGGAGAATTCAAAGGGCTGTCAATCCTTCGACTGTCGATCTTAAACTCTTGACCCTATGGTTGAGGAGCTACTTCAGAAGATGTAATGGTTTGAAAAGCAACCTATGGCTTAGGACCAAAAAGACTGTTATAAGGAAATGACTCCATTCACTAAGGAGATCCAAACAGAACCTCTTCCCTGTAGATTTAAGATCCCTAACATCCTTCCATACAATAGGGACAACGACTCATATGACCACCTGGATACGTTCAATGTCTAAATTGATCTACAAATAACTAGCCCACTGGTCAAATGTCGCACTTTCAAAGCAACCCTTGGGGAAATACCACGGATGTGGGTCTGAAATCCACTAGCTCATAGCATTCGTAGTTGGGAAAAATGTTAGACTGAATTCCTCGGCCAATACAAGGCATTGAGAAGGCAGTTTGCACCAGTCCGCCACTTCACTACGATCTTCCAGCAGAGAAACAAGTCGTTGAAAGATTATATTACTAGATTCAGACATGAAGTCAATAATGTAGATAATCCTTTAGACGAGAGTATCCTCATAGCTATCTTAATTGGACTTCATAAAGATGAAAAATTGTATGAGGACATATACAAGTCTCTGGTGAAGGACCTGGCTAAGTTCTACAAGTGAATCACCAAGAAAATCAGGTGGGAGGAGACCTTCAATCTAAAAAGTTCAATCAGGAAAATGGGAACAACACCTATAATGAGGACAAAGGCAGTAGTGGCAAGAATGAGCAAAGGAACCAAGGTGATGACTCTGGTAACCAGGACATGAAAAGGGTCAGGACTGAATGACCTCAACATCAAGGTTGTAGTGAAACTTATAGCGTCCTTTTGGATACTCAAGACAAGATTTTTGTGGCTAAAAAAGATAAAGAGAACTTCGGGAAGCCTCCACCCTTTACAACCCCTAATAGGTATAAAGGTAACAAAAGCAAGTTCTATGCCTACCATAATAGAATTGGACACAATACTTCGAGTGTCGAACACTCAGGGATGCCATAAAGGTCCTCATCAAGAGAGGTCGCTTATGAGAGTATGTGGTAAAGCCTGCACGATGATAGCTTCAACATCCCCAATGAGATTTCGACTATGTACAGGTGTCCATAATAAGAACCATTTTCTGAATCTATAAAATCATTTAGAAATTAATGAGAATATTCTAAATTTCTATACTAATCCTTGTGTGAAATTTTAGTGAATTACCATACAGGGAGGCAAGCTCTTCTCAAAACTGATTAGGTCTAGACGTGCATGACCTGACTCGGTTATAAAATAACCACCTAACTACAAGATAGTCACTCGGTAACAAGATTATCACTCAGTTACAAGATAACCACCTAACTACAAGATAACCACCCGATAATCAGACTACCACCTGGTTACAAAATAACACCTAGCTATAAGATAGCCACCCGGTAACGAGATTACCACTCGGTTACAAGATAACCACCTGGCTACAAGGCAATCATTTGGGTGCAAGATCGCCAACCTCTCTATGAGAAGAAGATTGCTATCTTAAGCATACATACGACCAACTTCTGAATGTTATGTTTATTCAAGTTGCTCGCTTCCAAGCTGAGGCCCTCGGGGCTCATTCTAACGTGGCTATCAACTTCCCAACCAAAAACGTAGCTCTCATGCGACCTATTGCTCACAACTCTTATGCGACCTACTGTTCATAACTCTTATGCAACCTATTGCTTGCAACTCTCATGTGACCTACTGCTCGCAACTCTCGCATAACTTCATAACAATCGAAATGCCCCCATGTGACTGATTGGTCATCCAACATGGCACATATCCTTTAATATGATTTACTAGCACAAATCTATTTATACAAGTCTTTTCTTCATCATTATTACCTAAGGTTAATTGACCTATCGATCATTCATTTTACCCAACAATTATCGAGTTGTGATTTGCAAGAATTTACCCATGATAATCAACGTGATTTTTGACAGAAGATCCAAGGTGATGCACCTAGAAAGACAAAGGAAAAATAAAAAAAGTTCATTTTAGCATTTCCTTTGACAAAGGGAAAATACAATCCAAGGTCAGATATAAAGTTCAAAAAATGAAGTGTAAAATTACAAAGACAGATCCTAGGGAGGCTGAACTCTTTTAGGAGGAAGGATTGGTGTGTGAAGTGAGCTGGTTGTCTCTCATTTGACTGGTAGGAAGCTCTGCAATTTATGGGTTGTTTTCTTCTTATGTCACACCTTCTGCAAGAGGAGCCTCGCTTACAAACCTCGCACCCTTATGGAAGATCTGGCCTTAGCAACTTTCTTCTTTTTGAAGCCTTCAACAGCCTCAGAGGCCTTTGGTCTGAAAAATGAGAAGTCTATATCTGGATACCACTCCCATAGAGTGAAGAGGAAAGAGGATGAGGTCTTGGACTCTGCCCTTTCCACTACTTTTTCCACCAGCCTGGCAGTTTTAGCTTTAACCTGAGTGACCTCCTCTTCCTTCTGAGTGATCTCCCTCCTCGCTACTTCTACCTCCACCCTAGTGACCTCAGCTCGTCGTGATGTGACTTTAAATTTTCACATTACTGAATCGAAGCCCTAGAGTGCTACATTTTGATCACTCCTCATTTTGAATAGTTCCCTGATTAATTTGCTAAAGTCAGCTTCACGATTCGCCACTTCGTGAGCTTAGGCCTTTTCGGTGCCTTTCACCTTATCCTCCAACTCCTGGATTTTGGCATTTACAGTAGCTAGATTGACCTCAAGCCTCGCGTTTTTCTCATCCCAGGCCATGAGTGATTCTCTCATTTTTATGGCTTCCAG
Organism: Saraca asoca; assembly: GCA_026873985.1. NCBI lineage: Eukaryota > Viridiplantae > Streptophyta > Magnoliopsida > Fabales > Fabaceae > Saraca > Saraca asoca. The sequence continues at coordinate 11,656 of JANHAO010003584.1, read as the reverse complement.
CACACTCTGAAATGTTAAAATGGTTTAAGTCATACCTTGAGCAAGTAAAAAGATCAAAGCGAAAGGAGATCACTCACTATAAGTCTATGACAGGCAATGAAGTTTATTAGCCCTTTATTCGATACTGCCTTTGCGTCCAGCACTCGGGGACTGGTGTAGGGCTCTAAGATCTTATCAGTATTCCTTTGCAGGAAATTAAAATGCTTTTGAATCCTTCGACCAAGGCTCAGTGTGTACTCTTCAGTTGTGGCTCCATGAGCTGCCCACTTTGAGGAGGACGTGACCTTCTTTCCCTTATCTACTTTCTATCTTTTAGCTGAGGGCACATCTTCTACCACCTCAGTCACCTTAGGCTATGGGGTGAGGACTGACTCCTGCAAGAGTGACACTAGTGGAATAGGAGGAGAAGAATCTGTAGCAATAGAGGATTCGGCAACCTTAGGTCCTGGTAAGGTCTCAATTACCTCAAGCTCCTCAGACTCATCGGTTGGTGGACTTCGAAGAAGGAGATTGACCATATTCTCATAATGTTCAAGATTTGTTAGGCCAATTTCTTTAATCTGGTGAGCTCCAATCTTGCTAGTAGGCTCAATGTTCAATGCTAGGATAAGACCGCAAGAACAGAAGTCATTTTCGTCAAATTCAAGGTCATTTCTCAAGTTGCCTATAGCAGTGAGCTACCTTAAAATCTCAACTTCTTCAGTTGCAAGTGTTGGCTTTTCTTTGCCAGCTCTGTCTACAAAGATAAGACAATGTCAAAAATAATGACAAGAATTCATATTAGCTCGCACGATCGTGGCTCGCTTACCAGGCATTAACATAAATCAAAGTTACAAAGAAAATGTAAAGATAGGCACAAGACATATAACCATTGGATCTTATAATGCCCAACATTTGATTTGCCCTTGGCATCTCCCTATGGCAAAATCCTTTTGAAATCAGAATTTCAGGCTGAAAAATAGTAGAATCCATCTGGGTAACTTATATTCCTAATGCTGAAAACATGACACAAAACCCTCGCGGATGGTGGGGGGAAAGTATTCCTTACATACAAAAGTATGAGCGAAATAAGCTGGGTGTAGGAGTTCGAGGTCATCTAGAATGGGCTGAGTTTTAATTTGTTTAGCAAATTAATAATAAATGGGTGCATTGGAAACCTAATCCTAGCCACGAGATGCCAGGCCCTATTGGCAACAAATTTATGGGGAGGATGAGCTACGTAGTCGCTAGGGGAAGGAGCTATGAGATGGCAACCCTTTTAGGAAGTAGTAATCTTTGATTATATTCTAAAGTTTGTCTAGACCTACAGACGAATGATAATGACTGAATGGCCAGTGATCTGAATAACTCGCAATGACCTGTTGCCCCTTGCTAGGGTTAGGTCATGAAATAGGCCGCTCAGCTACCTCACCACTCTTAGAAGCTAGTCTAATAACCAAGGTGTGTGCCAGCTCTTCACTATGAGCCGAAGAGTCAGGCTTGTCATCACTTCCTCCTTGATGGCCTCAGCGTCTATGTGCTACCATCTATACAAAATGAAGAAAAAGGAGAAAGGATGATCAGGTCGCTAGAGGTGAATCGTTCCTAAAACAACTATCCTAACTAAAGTTTTCCTACACAGTAAGTCACACACGTATAAGCCACCATTTCAGACTCAGATTGCCAAACTCAAGGGGGGCTTAATCAACAAAGCATATCAGACAACCAAACCTTAGGAAAATAGAAAGCTATATACAATGTCCCACAAGCCTTAAAACTAGCTAGAAAGTCCTTAGCAGCTGATAAACCGTCACCACCAGACCTAGTAATGCAATTCCAAAAATTCACAAAATAGAGCATTCTAGAGGCAAAAATCTACAGAAAACTCACCTTACTGGATGAACGAATCAAATCTTAAAATGGATTCTGGGTAGAGTGGTTAATTTACAGCAATCACAAAAGTTGAATTGATGAAAAACAAGGAACAAAATCGAGGATTACTCAAGAGCTTTTAATGCAAAACAATGGTTTTCGAAAATGAGAGGGAAAAGAAATGACCCTTCAGTCGATATATACATAGCCCAAGTAGCCCAACCATTCAATTTAAAGACTGGTCGTTTGCCCATGATCCAATGGTCTAGAAAGTGACCTATTTCAGTTATTCACCGTAATAGTAGTCTTGGGAAAGCATGCACATTCAATGCAGTAATGACGATTTGGGCAAGTGAAATAACGAGATAATAGAGTCTAAATGACAATATGACTCTTTATGATCTCTGGCCTTACCTAGAATATTTCAACTTCTAACCCGCAAAGTGAACTGAGAGTTTGGGGAATTTATGTTATGGGTAATTTCTGGACAATGCAAAATAGGCTAGCCAAGGCCCATCAAGAAATTGACTAGATTAAAGAGAAGCTTGGAGCTGGGATCACATGATAAGGGCATCAGATAACCGATCGCATACCCAGAGTCCTGGACAAGGTCGAAGTAATGACCTCCAGCTCGCTAAGCAATGAGCCCCAATTTACTAAGACAAAGTAAACCTTCACCCACCTTCTAGAAGCCATGTGCTGGATAAACTAAAAGTGAGACCATCTTGCGAAGCATGCAGATCACATAGTGCGACCCCAGGCCATTAGAGCTGTTTATCCCCAAAGCTTAGGTACTAAATGTCCAAGTCCAATCAATGGCTAGAGGCACATTTTCCCAGCAAATAGATCAACTCCAAGAACTTACACATTATCCTCTTACAAGCCAATGGAGAGCTACCTAGCATAATTGCCTACAGTGGATGATATGATAGACTTACAAACTATAAAATTACTCTTATAACCTCCTCTATATCTATAAATAGGGGGAAACCATTGTAACAGAGAAGGTGAGATATATGCAAAAACTCTGCCAAAAAGCAGTGAGAGAATACTGTAACTTTGTCTCAATAAACAGAGAAATCACTATTTTAAGTAAATAAAATCACCGTGAATGTAGGGACTAAACTAACTTTAGTCGAACCACATTAAAAGGTCCAATGTACATTGTTCTTCCTCCTTTTCTCTCTATTTTCTTGCTTTCATTCATATCTCCCTACTTGCAGCTTAGGAGTTACAAGAACTACTCCTATTGACTGAGATTTGGGTCCACTAAACCAAATTTCATCGTGAACAGATGGAGACAATGGCTTTTATCCTTTGGCTTTTGCAATTGTGGATTTAGAGAGTAAGTATACATGGGCTTGGTTCCTGACAAAGTTGCTAGATGATATAGAAGATCCAAGAATATATGGATGGACATTCATTTTTAACTAACAAAAAGTTTATGTACTATTATTCATTTTGGTATTTTTTTTAATTTATTTTGGTGATACCAGATTTTTTAATTTACTTTTTTATTTATCTATCTTTTCAAGGATTGATGCCAACTTTGAAGGAGATTTGTTCTGGGACCCCACATAGCTTCTATGTTAAACACCAATGGAAGAATTTTAGCAAATTATACAAGATTTTAGAAAGTGAGGAATCGTCTATGGAAATGTGCTAAGTTAACAACCATGGTAGAGTTCAACTAAAATATGGAGAAAATGAAGAAGATGAATCATGGGGCTGACTAAATAAGCTGAAACCTAATGCTGGACTCAAGCTACATTTAACCCATATACCTAGAACCAATCACTCTACAACAACATGTGTGAGCAATTTAATGGGAAGATTGTAAAACATAAAGGCAAACCGATCATCACAAAGGTTGATGAAATCAAGGCATACATCATGAGAAAGAGAAATGGTGACAAAAAGGTCATGAACAGATACAAAAGGCCCATTACTCCTATAGCACAAGAAAGGTTGGAGGAGGCTAAGCTTGCAAGTAAGTATTGGACCTCACAATGGGTTAAAGATCTAGAAAGTGCTAAGTTTGAAGTTACTTGTAGGCTTCACAAGGTGGTAGTTGACTTAATCAATTGTTCATGCTCTTGTAGAATTTGGGACTTAAAGAAGTGCCCTGAAAGTATGATGTAGCAGCACTGGGATAGAACAACTTAGAACCTGAGAAGTTTGTGCATCCTTACATGACTGTGGAGACCTTTCATAAGGCATATAAGCCATTTATACATCTTGTAACTGGGCAACAATATTGGCCTATCACTAGAAAAGAGCTAGTTCAGCCCTTTGTGATTAAAAGGCGAGTTGGAAGGCTTAAGAAGTAGAGGAAGAAGCATAAGAATGAGCCAATGAACCCATATAAGATGAAAAGGAGCTGTGGTAAGGTTCGATGCTCCAGGTATAAGAAATATAGGCATATCATGAGAACTTACAAGGGGGAGCCATCAAAAAGGATGAAGTAAATAATGAGGAATAAGGTAGCATCAAGTAGGTCATCATGACAACAAATGCAAGGCTAATCATCACTGCAAATACATGGCCCATCTTAGTTCCAAATCCAATCTCAGTTTTAGTCCCAAACTTAATCTTAACTTTAGTCCCAAGCCTAACCAATCTCAATCAGATAGGTAAAACTAATAACCCAAGTATTTTTCTAATAATTAGTTATGATTCTTATAATTGTCATATTTGGTTGCATGCCCTACAATGGAGGAGTGGCATGAAAGTTATCCCAACTCATGCATATACTAGGCCAACCCCAATTTGGAGCAACCGAGCTCAAGGTCCACCATCTTCTAGCTTAACTCCATCTTTCACGCCTCCATTCAGGCCTTCATTCAGATCTTCATTGACACCTCTTGCGTCAAGAAACCCTTCCACATCATAAATAACTTTTACATCTATAAAGGCTACTACAACAAGACAATTGCCAGGTGGTTTAAGGCCAGCCTCTTTCAATTAGAGGGGCCAGCCTTGTGTTACTATGGAGACACTTGAAACAGTAACCATGGCAAGTAGGTAGAGGCTTCAGCACCCTGTGTCAACCTAAAAATTATCTTTACTTAATGCAAGCTAGGATAGCCAAGCAACAGTTGACTAGAACATTAGTTTTATAAATTATCAATAGGATTTCTATTTAGGGTTTAAACACTTGTGATCTTTCTAGTTATTACTTAGATTAATTAGGTTATGTAATAGTCAAAACAATGTTGAAGGCTTATTACAAAGTAGTCACTAAAATAACTTTCCAATCAAGATTCAAATTAACAAAATTACTAAAACACAACAAGCAAACTTCATTTTTTTTTCAATTCTTCCTTAGAAATCTGAAGCTGCTTCTTCAAATGGGTTATGACTTTAATGTTTTCTTTTTTCTCTTCTGTTGATGGCAAAAAATAGCATAGGGTGAGAAGAAGTCCCACTATCCATGAGAAGTCAGGTGACCTTGTGCCTTATAAGGTGGAGGTTTGCCCCTCCCAAGTGAGGTGCCCCAAGGCAGCGCACCTAACCACAAGCCTTAGGGACAAAACCCCATGGCGCACCTAACTGCCAGACGGGGACAATATCTCAAATAGGGTTCCCCTCACGAGGCACCCCAAGGTAGCGCACCTGACCTCCAGATAGGGACAATATCTTGAATAGGGTTCCCCTCACGAGACGCTTTTTCCGAAAGGATAAAACCATATAAGCACACCTGGCGTACATAATTGTTAAGCCTAAAGTGGACAATACCTCACACCAGGTAGGTCATTTTGACCATCATCATCTTCTTTCTTGTTTCCTTTCTTCTGGTCAACTAGAGCAGAATGTATTATAGTCTCATTTTCTTCATTTTCCATTCAAAAAATCCATATGACATATCTAGATTCTGCTAGTTCGGACACCTATAGAACATTCTCCTGTAGTTCTTGGTTGTTTTAGATTTCAGAAATATGGCATTCTTTCCACAATTGCAAAAGATGTTGCAATTATGTCTTCCTATCAAAATTGTAAAACTATTTTAAGTGGATATGCGATCCTTTGTTGTCAAACCGTCATCACTGTTATAGTAGGCTTCACTCTACACCATTTTTCTCTCTGCTTCAAGCCTTCAATTCCTTGCCCTATGTTTCACAAGTAACCATTTGAGGAGTAACCTGCTTCTTCTATCTTTGTTTTACAACTTTACAATTCGAATATCCATTTCAGCAATAATGATGCCACGCTGGATACCCGTTAAATTTTCCTTTCATACTTGATGGAAGAAGTTAAGAGAGTCACTTTTTGAAATGTTTAAATCTAATTGAGTAATCAAATCTTTTAAGGACAAAATTACAAAGCCTTCAATACTTCAAAGATTGATTAGACTGATTAGTTAATTAAATTTCCCCTTAGATGAAGAAATTTCAAACCATTGGCTCAAATAATAAAACTCCTAAGAATTATAATATCACTTTCTTAGGGAAGATTGGTGGAGAGCTGTAACGATGGGGGTAGCTTGGGAAAATGAAAGATGAGCTACTCAATTGAAGTTGCTTAACTCACGCTGTAACCATGAAACTCCAACTTTAAGAATCGTATTTATTCGAGTCAAATCAAATCAGGGTGGGATGTCATTGTCTAATCTCATCGGCTTCAAACAAATAATAGAATGCTATGAAAAGAAAATTCAGTTCATAAAATTTTAAAACGAAAAAAAATATCTCTAAATTATAAAAATATTATAATCTTTTAAATAATATTTTATTTATATAATTTTATTTTTCCATATATAAAATTTTATTTCTGAATAATAAGATTAAATAATAAAATTATATGGACAAAGAATTCTGGGATAAAGTGAACTCGGTGTGTTGCTGGTTGGAGAACCTTGGATGGAAAAGCTATTAAAGTGGACGGTTTGATTTGTTGACAGAGTGAAGACGGGGTGTTCCATATTTTGAATGAAAAACCTCAAAAAAAGCATAATTTCAAAATTGACCCCACCTAATTAAGTTACACTTTTCATTTTTGTCAAATTGGTTTTCACTACATTAACAATGCATAATTATAGTGAAAATATAATCAATTAGCCATATTATTATAATAATATGTATAATTTAAAAGAAAAAAAATACCAAACTTGCATTAATGATATAATAATTGAATTTATTTAACAAGGCACTATCATAATTTAGTAATAAATGAATTTAATTAAAAAGGATAATAATATTATAATTATAATTTAGTATATTGATGTTGACGATGAAATTTGATAAGCTCCAAATCTCAGTCAACCCGAGCAGTTTTTGTATCCCAAAGCTGCAATCCAGTTGTAGAAAAAGCAGTGAAACTGCAAAAGCAAGAAGGAAGAAGAATAAGATGAATACCAGAGATTTTAACGTGATTCGGCTAAAATCCTTTGTTTGGACTCCTACATCCACGGATGATTTTATTTATATGAAAAATTTGACAGAGTTACAGTATGTGTTCTCCGGCCTCTTCTATTATATCTATTCCTCCCCCTTTTATAGAGATTAGGAGGTTACAAATGTAATTTACTAAGTTGTAAATCTATTACATCAAATAATAAATGTATTTAACAAGTATGGCTTCTATAAATCGACTTCTGTATAGTATTTTCTATGCATGGGCCCTCATAAGCTATTTCTTGTAGATTAGCCTCACAAGTTGGGTCTGAGAGGGTGTTTGCCTCAAGTTCACCCACAGCCAGCCTTTAGCTAAGCGAGATGTCGTGTCCTGCAAGTTAGGACTCCTGTTCTGGAGTCACTGCTAGTCTTTGATTAGTGACGTCAAGCTTGCATTTGGTGATATAAGGTCATGCAAGACAAACTGTTAACTATGCGAGCTGAGGCTCGTTTCTTAACAAGTTGGTGCTTCTGCCTTACTCTTTTCTTTTAAACTTGTAGCTAGTGATCTGGTGTCCATGAGCAATCTTAGCTTGAGGGCAAGTTGGACTTTCCTCATTTGAACTCATCTGTTATTGGGCCTTTGTTAATCCATTTTTCGTAGTACCAGAAAATACGTATAACAATTGATATCAAAGACAAGAGACTAATTAGAGTCACAACCCCCTAAAAAAATTTTATGTCTTCATATTTAAGTATAATAATTTTAAATTGATCACTTCACAATTTTAAAAATTATATATGGTCTACAAAATTTTAATATATGTTTCCTTTGAGTTAAAAATCTTGATTTCACCATTATATAATATAATAGTTGAATTTAATTAAAAGAGAAAAGAGAATAATATTATAATTTATCATACTAATACAATAATCTAAGCATTGTCACATGTTTTCCGACCCTTTCCATTAGGGTTATTAATGACTTAGGGTTACCAATGAGTTAAGTCAAGCTTAATTGAGGCTAGTCAATTCAGTTCATTTAATTTTAACTCAACTTATCATTTTTAACTCAACCTATTGTTTGACTCATTCGATAATGAAAAATTTTCTTTTGTCATAAAATTTTATATGAATGATATTTCATACTAGATAATTGCAATAGCAAACATGTGTGCAATTATATTTTCATGACACCATAATTTATATAATTAGCATTTGGTAATTTTATATGAAAATATTTGATACTTCTGTAATAATTTCAATGGATTTGTTTTTTCAATTATAACCAATTGCAGATTTAACATTGGTTTAGATGATTTTTAGTGGAAATTGTGATAACTACGTAATGGCATTGCATACACCAATTATTTAAGCAGCAATTCAGTTAAATAACATAAACCATTGCACATAGTTACTGTAAATTGTTGACTGATACAAATCACAAATTGCTATTAATACCGCTTTACATGCCGTCATCACAAATATAAATCATCTTCACCTTTCAATTCCCAAAAACCACAACAGGAGCAACTCCTTTCAACATTACAACTGTCATAGAGATAAAATGTTTTTCTCACCTCCTTTAACTCTCTTTTGGTTTGAACATCCTTGGCTTCAACAAGTTTGATTCAATTTTTACTCTTCAAGCAAAAAAAAAAGAAAGAAACAACCACAACAATTTTCAAAGACTTCAATACAAATTGATCACATTTTCGTAATGGAGTGAACCATTAATTGCACATGACGCTTTTTGTCACTTTTGAAGCACCGGTTGTGTCTGTGTGTTCATGTCGTTTCTGACACTAACACTCATTAACACCGAAGAGACATTCTCCGAGGTCGTGTCTGTAATTTCAAAAAATTCAGACATGCGTTCCTTATTTCGACACGCGTGTCAAGCTCACATATTTATTTATTTATTTATTATTATTATTATTTATACTTAAATTATTTTATGTTATTAAAATTTTAAATTATCTTAAATATTCATTTTGAGTACTTATTTTTATATGAAAAATAATAATTATAATATATATTTATAAATAAGCATAATATTTTTTAATATTTACAAATATATTCCTATATTTTTATTATTTACACATATCTCCATATGTTGATGTCCTATATTTTTTAAAAATATCATGTCTCGATGTTCGTATTTTTTCATATCTACGTATCAATGTCCGTGCTATATAGTTTGTCACTATAAAATGCCAACAATCGGGGCAAACTTGCCCTAGAAAAATACCAAGGCATGGAAGTCCATCCCATTATAGAATGTCGTGAAAAATAATAATAATTTCGTCCATACAATTTCAAAATGATAACAAAATGATTCTTGAATTATAAAAATAATATAATAATTTTTAAATAATATTTCATCTAATCAATTTTATCATTGAGCAATATAATGAAGAGATGAAATTGTATAAATAAAATATTATTTATATATTTTAATGATAATTTTATAATTTAAAGATTATTTTATTAATATTTTATAACTTTATGAACAAAATTATTGATTTTGTTCACAAAAAAAAAAAAAGTTATGATTACTACGATATTTTTAGAATCATCATCTTTCCAATTTCGTGTAGACAAGTTTGGTTTGTGATTTTTTTTAAAAAAAATCTTGGTATTTTAAAGACTCAGGTTTATAAGAATACTATTGTATTTTCATGTTACGTTCACTTAATAATTATTTTTAAATATTGTATTATCATATATGATTTAATTTGAGGATTCTCGACATTGATGTTAATTTTCTAAAATGTTGGTTGTTAGAAGACGGTGAGAAAGGCTTTGTTGTTGAGAACGTTAAGGAGGGGTGTAATTAGTAAAAATCGAGAAAGAAATTTTAGCCTTTCTCAAAAAAAAAAAAAAGAGAGAGAATTGAAGCCTTTTATTTCATCCAAGCAACAACCAGCAGATTACAAATTATAGAATCCGTTACCAAAGCAAGAATAACCTTCGGCCCTTGTTTCAATTTATCGTATATATTTTTTATTTAATTTCATTCCTTGATTTTTAAAAGTTGTACAATATCATATCTTTACATAACTCCATCCAAATTCAAATAAAAAAATTGACGTGATAAAACTAGTTTCTGATATAGAATTAATTTATTTATAATGTGTAAAATCATTTAGATTAAAATACATTTTTAGTTACTTAAATTTGTCAATTATTTTGATATGGTCTTGTAAGTTTTATTTTATTTAATTTGATCTCTTATTTTTTTAAAATGTTAATTTTTATCCTAATTGAAATTGGTGTTTTTTTAATAATATTATGCTTTAAACAAATATTTTAAAAAATGTAAGAAATTAAAAATTTTCCATAACTTGGACCAAATCCTTCTCCCATTAAAGCATAGCAAGTTTGAACCCTTTTTCTTTAGTTAAAATATGACAAGATCCCCATATTACCGGGTTGGCACTAGTTTGTAAAGTTTCAAAAACATCACTTTCTCCAAAATAACAAAATTATTCATATTTCTCATTAAACTTGGAAGTCCACGACATTCTCTGCCTTTACAAAGGAGAGGAAGAAGATGAGCTTATATTTTATGTTAGTAAACCCTACGACCTTATTTACAAAGAAATTAAAAAAAAAGTTACATGTATAATTTCACACATCATAAATTGGTTGGTTTCATATCAAAAATTATTTTTGCAACGTTAGATTTTTTTTTTCTTTAAATTTGAATGGAATTATGCAAAGGTCCAATATTGTACAGTTTAAAAAAAATAAGGAATAAAATTGAAATAAGTGAGAAACTTAAGAGACCAAAAATGTTTTTTGACTTAAATGATTTTAGGCATCATAAATTAGTAAATTCATATTAGAAATTATTTTTATCATTTTACATTTTTTTTTTCATTTGAATTTGGATGCAGTTAAATAAAAGTCCAACATTATAAACATTATATAATTTTAAAAATTTAAGGAATAAATAAAACTAAATAAAACTTAAAATTAATAGGATTAAATCGAAACAAGTGACAAATTTATAGGACTAAAAATAAATTTTAACCATAACCTTTCAATTGGACATTATAAATTTCGAGGGAAATACACACAATTTCTTATGTCAAATAAAACATTTGTGTTCCCATCTCTAGAATAATTAAAAAATATCAATTTCTTTGAAAGATTGACGAAACCATGTCCCAAAATGCAACCAAAGATGCCACAAAACACACAACCCAAGAGGTGGCAAAATCATCCAAGTAAGACAGACAAATTATAGGATATCGGTCTGAAGTTCGGACACTTAGAGGCACATCTCTTTGGATCGCCCAACAAGCTAAGTGCCAGCAGTTTTATTTCTTAAATTTATAGGACCATAAATAATATCGAAAGCATTTTATATGCTCAATGCAATCTGAAAAGGAGAGGATTGGATAGGATGTCTCTTAATTTACCTTTCATTGTAACTATGTTGCTGTCTTTGAAATTTCTTTTAT